>FASU01026301.1:0-12232 GCA_001486225.1 Heliconius pardalinus sergestus
AATTTGTGTCGATTCTACATTAGCCGAAGGAACTTCGTTCCTACCTGGTGTCCCACGACACCACACCATTTTTTTTACAATAATCATCTTCAAATTGAGAACTAGTCGTAGAACTAGTAGTAGAAGCAACTGTCTTTTTAGAAATCCGGCATTGGTTCCATCACCCAACATGTAACTACTAACTTTGAAATAGATGGAAATTGAAGGATTTCTTAGTACAATCCAGGGATACGTACCTACGTACATTTTAAGGCACTTACCAATTATTTAATCCATTCAAATCACAAAAAAAAAACACACCACTTCCTATTTTTTCAAAAGGTAAATATAATTATTACATATCCAAATCTACAAGCTATATCTATAATTTAAAAGAAAAACATTTTATACCGGCACAGTAGAAAAAAAATGTAAATAAATCAATAAATAAAGAAAAAAATATTTCGCGAATATTAGGTAGCGTGCGCGAAGTTAGATGCGCGTGCGCCGTTTGAAATGCAACGATCGCATGACTCGTGCTTACTAGTATAGATTTACATGGCGTTACATATTAGATAGTTATTTTTATGGTATTTCACGAAAGTTACGTCTGTTTTTAATGTTGCGAGATATAACGGTGGCGTCGCCATTACACCAGCTTTGCAATTTGCTACGATCCACCTTGATGTGAACAATCAACCATGGATTGAGGATGTCTTTTAATTTAACAAATATTTTTGTTTTATATTGCTATTTGGAATTTGATAATTATTTTGGTATTATTTTTTAGCATAAACAATTAGTAAATTAGTCATTTTGATCTTTCTGGTTAGAGGACATTGAAATATGAATTTAGGGCCTACACGAGGTACAGGAACTAACGCGCGGTTCTGTCCATTATTCTGAAAAGTCGAAACTGATTAGAGCGCTAAGAACAAATGCATATACAAAATCTTGTACATGTATTGTATATGTATTAAAATGTATGATTTGTTTTTTACTTTAAATTTAATAAAAATCTAGACAGGAAGAAACAAGCCTAACATTTATTGTTATAATTCATTTATATTTTTATTAAGAAAAAAACATAAAAATAAAACACATAAGTACATATTGTATAAAAATGGAATTTTATTCTTTTAATATTACCTTTATTATCTATTATTTATTAACATACTAATCTATATGAGATATATCGTCCAGCTGTCTCTGATGATCTTATAATTTTCACCACCTGAAACAAAATAATAAAAAGTTTATAATAAAACAAGGATTTTTAATTATATTCAACATATAAAAATATCAGTTAAACGAAAAGCTACAAGTTTCAGCATCTCCAGAATACGGAGGATAATGGAGAGTGAAGTGTCTTAACACTAGGTTCTTTCTAGCTGCCTGCTACATGCGGGATCCAGCGGAAAGTTGAAAAAGATCATTGGCCGTTATGAAGGAGGGGCACAGCGATGAATTTAAACACTAGGTAGGTAGTGGATTCTATTTCCACTAGGAGAAATTATTTTCATTTCCACGCTCTGGTAACAAGAATTAGCGTAGCTTGAAAACTGGATTGAAAGTAGCCCTAACCCTCTGCTTACAAGGGATACAGTGTGCAAATAAAAAAGGGAATTAAACAATAATACCTGTCCTCTCTTAAGTCCAAAATACCTTGCCACTGGATCACCCGCTTGTATTCTCATCAACATGTTTTCTTTAAGTTTACTGTTATTATGGTTAAGAAATCATTTATAAAATAATTCATTCTAAAGAAATTTGAGATTTTTATTGAGTAGTGCAAGTTCGATTTGATACAATATTTTTTTTTACTATGAAACAGTTAGTACATTAGTATCTTTTTTTTTCATATCGGGGATCACGGTGCACTACGCTGGGTAAACATTTTGCACCGTGATCCCTAATGATTGGGCAAATGAATATATTTACCATTTACTGAAAATTTACTAATAAACATATGTATATTTAGTGAAAATCATGGCACAGCGAACAATGTGCACTTGGAGGACTAAATTATATAAATTTTTCCACTTTGATAAGAAAATAAACTGTGGTGTTGAGTACCACTCAACATGCTATGTCTCTAAGATTGAGTGGTAGATGGAGACCAGAATGTCACTAGATTCTCTCTAAAATAAAAAAAATAATCCGTTTTTTGTCATTATAACTTAAACATTTATATGACATAAAAAAAAAAAAAAATTATATAAAATCCATTTTGTCACAAAAGGATACTATCTTGCTAATAACTCTTGTTTTTCATCAGGCGTCAATACAATGTGTTCTGGCACTAACTCATGTTCAGTTATGTTAATTAGCAACTCCGATTCCAAAAACTGTTCCAAAATGTATTTCGGTGCCATATCCACTAAGGACTGTTTTGCTGACGGTGTCATACCTGAAATAAACAAAAGAGATATAAAAATTTCAAAGTAAATGTAAAGAAATATTCTTAAAGAATTAAAGTATAAGCAATATTTATATTTTTTTATCAGCCTCATGCTGTATCTCGCAAGAGAATAGGCACAGCAGGGTAGGCAGGGAGAATCTAGTGTCAAGAAACTCCAAAAAAGTATTTTTTTCTTAGTGTGGAATAACACTTTAAAAATATTTAAAAAGTTTCAATAACTTCTATGCTATATTTGCTTAGATTATATTGTTCTTTAATAACCCACATTTTATTTGCATATTTAACAACAAACACAAATTCACCTGCTTGGACAACGACAATGGCCCTATGAATATTTTCTTCTTGCATTCTTGTACAATATGTTTTAATTGTCTTAATTCCAATTTTAGCTTCATCTGGGAAGAACACAAACATTTGATCAGTTGGATCGTCATTATGAGCTACTAGTACTATCAAGTCACCTCTTGCAGGGCGCTTCTCGCTAAAACAATACAAAATAATTTATAATCAGATAGGCCAGTCATGGCGCAGGGGCACAAAGTGTGACTGTAAACCAACTGGTTGTGGATTCAATTCACCTTTGCCTCCACACCAGGGCGAAGAAATGGAAATATAAACTGTAAATAAATATTTCATTCCCTCACAAAGGGCGGCGTTGAGTTCTGCCACTCAACATGCAATGTTCCCCATTTCCCGCCGGAATCTCCTCGAGATTCCGAACAAAGTGTCTAAGCACTAGGTCTTCTCTGCCTCCCCTGCCGTGTATTTTGCCTTGCCAGTGCAGTGGCTGCAATTTTTTTGACTGTAAAAGCTGTAAAGGTTGTGGGGATCAAACTCATAACTATTGTGTTTACAGTTTGGTTTACTTAAAAATAATAACAATTATTCATATATATAACTAAACTCTTTCTTTCATTTGAACCTATATATGTTAATGTCATTATTATTTTTATTATTTGACAGTCATCGATGATGTACAATACAATATTGTTGATAAATATATAAACATTTTTTAGTTATATATTTTTAATTCCTTTTTAAAATTGACTGATCATATTAACTGTATGGCAAAGACTTTTGAGAAGGGTGGAGACTTAACAATGCATACCTTAAATGACAATATAAAAAAGCAGTTTTTAGATGGAAATATTTCTACCACCACCAAACTATACTTAGGTAAGACATAATTCCTATTGTAGTAATTATATGCTAGCTAACTAGCTAGTTTTTGTTGTAAAAAAAATTTGGCAATGCATGAATATTTTATAAAAGCAAGATCATACTATTATTATTGGTATCAATGTTGAATATATTTTTTCCACATTCTGCTTCACTGCTTCACTCTGTTATCGGTCAGTACTCAGTTGTATTTCTGACATAGCATGTGAATTTACTTTACTTGGAAATTACTTCAAAAAAATAAAAAAGGTACATATAATTATAGTATTAGTGTTGTAAACAATAATAGTGTATAATAATAGTTATATTTAGAAAATAATAGCTGTTTCAAGAGGGGCCCTATGGTGTGTCACGCATGTTGCTTAGCTTTAACATAATGTAAATATGAAGCAATATTTACTCACCTCGGTTTATCACCAAATTGTTCTTTAAATTGATCTAAGGTTTGGTCCAATTCATCTTGTGTTACCAGATATCCACGGTCATGACATAACTGCAATTATTAATAAATGTTGCAATTAACTTAAATTAAATAATAAGCCATATTTGTTTTGAACAAAGATTACCATAATATAAATTCTCAATTACTATTCATATGTTTCCTTACATTACTTATTAATATTAACTGAATATACTAAAATACAAAGATACTCAGCATAAAATAATAAAAAAGTTGTATACAACTGTATTTATTTACTTTAATCTGTTTATAAATAAAAAAACATTAAGCAGAACACTTTTTAAATATATAGCACTTCTATATTGTTTATTTAATCCGAAATTGTTATATTTTTATCAACATAACCTCTTAACTAACCTGCATCACGGTTTTACGAATTCGCCAGAGTTTATAAGTTTCTGCATCATCATCCATTGTACAAAAGTTAGCGAATGAGAATTAGTAATTAATGAAGAGATAGCTACAAAAATTAAATTAAGTAATCACTTTATTAATATTGTATTAAATTTTAATTCCACAGAAATTCATCAACTAACCAACCACTGACATTTACTAATCAAATTTCAAAACCTACTTGCTAGTGATGGGCTAAGGTAGACTGACTGAAGTAGTTACTAAGAAATGGGAAAAGAACGTATTCAGATTGTTCTTTTGTCATAATTTAAAAAGATATTCTGCTTTTAGTGATTAATTTTAAAGTTTTACGTATAAATAGTACGATACTACATATGTTTCTTTCAGTAAAACATGGAATTAAGTAATAAGAAAAAATATTTAGCCTGTGGTTCTTGTTAGAATTTTATTTATTATCTGTTGCACTGCCTATGACTTTTCCTTCTGCAAATTAAGTTTTAATAAAATAAGCGATTTGTTAGACGTAAGATTATTTCAAATATAGTGTAATATTCACTTTTAACAATGGCTGGGATCAAAGGTATATCTGTAATCTACTTGTGTAAACGTTTACAAATTTGATTTACTTTTTTTACTATGTGACTCATTGTATATTGTTATATTTACAAACATAATTTTTACTTTGATTGAAACAACACATAACTAAACCTAATTTCTTCTTTTTCATGCTCACACCGTGAACTAATAATAGGGTAAGTTTTAATCCTAAAAGTGGTACTCCTTATATTAAAATTAAATCGATATGATGCAGTGCACTTTATATGACGAAACGGAAGGTAGTATAGAAGGATTCCTATGTAATAAGAAGGAAAATAAAATATTTGTAGAAAAATATTGTAATACCTTTTGAAGTTAATTACAGTATTTTCTATATATAAATCTTGCTATAAATAAAATGCAAATATTGTTTTACAAGATTAGATAGTGAAACAATACAAATATGATCTAAAAAAATAAGACAAAATTACGAAATAAGTAGAGGTACAATATATGCTTTTGTAAATTATCTTGAATAGCTTAAACACATTTAAGTAACATACAATGATTTTATATTTTACTTTAAAATATATACTTTTGTTAAATTGTTTATACTTATTTATTTAAGAATAATTATAATTTATACTTTAATTTTCATTATTTTATCTTTGTAATTTTCAGTTTGGTGTCGTTGGCTTTTGCGGGATCCATTGGAATGACGTTTGTCATATTAGCCTGTGCCTTACCACAGTATAAGTAAGTCCAATTATTAAAAATATGTTCTTAATTTAGTGTAAACTTCAAATATATGTAGGTAAGAGAGATTCCCAGACTTTACAGATCCCATCTATCCCCTAGACAAAATATATGTTTTATATGCCTCCTTACAAGTTGTGATTGAATGGTGTAATACTTTAAAAATAATAATGTAGGAGCTCTTCAAAAAGCCTCATTGAAGGACAAACAGAGAGAGAGAAGCCCTCATATATATGATTGTTAATTTTTTTTTTTTAATAGAATAGGATAAAGAAATAATGATTTAGAAATGTTTTAACATTTCATGTATTACAGTATTCTATTGTGCACCTCATCACAATATGCATTATGTTTTCACCCAACTGACTCTGAATAGAATAGAATATTCTATCTATATTGCACACAAGGATACTTATAATATATATATAAAAATATATTACTACTAATATGCAGTCTAAAAAGCAATCTCTTACAGACAACTTTTGGTAAATACAGTGTGAAACAGATTTTTAATTCTGCCTTCTCTGCTATTTAAGAAAAGTGTGAACCTGTAATGTAATTGTACTTTTAACGTTATATTGAAGCGATTAGTGCTGAACTGGCACACTCGGAAACATCGATAAAGAGCAATGACAAAAATTGTACTTTCAGGTTATGGTGGCCATTTTTTGTTGTGTTATTCTACATATTGTGCCCAATTCCCACAATGATTGCAAGACGCCATACAGATAGCGCAGGCGGCACAAACTCACCTTGTATGGAGGCGGCAATCTTTATTACTATGGGAATTCTTGTTAGCTCATTTGCATTGCCCATTGTCCTTGCTCGGGCTTCAGTGGTAAGTTTATTTATTTTAGTAATGTTTGATTTATTTACTGTTTTCTTATGATACATGTGTATTATATAATTGAAAAAAAAATCTAGATTAATTTGGAATTACATCTTTTAACACAGTTTATATTATATTATGTCATAATTTTTTTTATAATAATTTCAAAATATATTTTCAATTATTATCTAGAGTAACAAGTCTATTATCAGTGAAATAACAGTTTGCATTCACTTTTGTAAGGTCAATGACTTGTGGTATTGCATTATATCCAAAGTGCTTCTACATTAATCTATCTATAGATAAACATTGTACTTAAATATTTTTTTTAGTTTTATATTTTATCATTTAAGCAAACTATATAAAAAAGATAAGAAAAGAAGAGGCTTAGTGTTCAATTGCTCTGGTCTCCTCTTCTCAACCAATTGAAAACTCATTCCCCCAAATGGGAATTGAACCCACAATCAATTAGTTAATGCTAGTTTATAATAGTAATTAATATATTTAATATTTCAATTCCAGATACTTTGGGGTGCATGCCACTTGACACTAGCTGGCAATGTAATAGTATATCTAACAATTCTCGGTTTCTTCACAATCTTTGATATGGACGATTCCGATTATGCGATGTGGTGAGAGATTTAAAAATTGTCCCCCATTTGGACAATTATAGACAATTGCAATTACTGTTTTTGTATGATTATTGGTTATATATAATAATATATAATGTTGTGGTTCTGTCTATGCTAGTATACCCCCCCTTTTTGTTTTAAGTCGGATATAATGATACTGATATTAATATTGGAAAATTAAAATTTGATTTATTTTTTTAAGTTAAATATCTAGTTGTCTTGTTTGATTTATTTGTTGTGTTATTTATAGATTGATTTCTATGAATAATTGTTATAAATTAATTAATTATATTTGTGCAGGTTAGTCTACTTAATTAAGTGTATGAGAAATATATAGGTGTATTTTTTTACAATTTAGCCATTTAATCCTTGTGTAACCTAATATATGTAACTGCTAGATGATATTTTAACATGAAGGTGTGTACATGAAATTTGAAATGTTGATTTGATGGATTTTTTAAATTAATTTTAATTTATATTATTTTCTTATATCATTTAACAATATTATAATATTAACATGTATGTTGTGTAATATATAACATTTTCCATTGAGCTTTTAATACTATGTTATTATAAAATTATATTTTATTTAAATATAGCTAAATAATAATTGCAAATATAATACCCAACCTAATATTGGCTTTTAAAGTAAAATTCAGCTTTCTGCTTATATTATGAAAATCTAAACACATTTGTAAGACTAAGTTATTGCAATTACTTGTTTCAATTTTAGTTCATTGTTAAAACTCAATATTGATTTGTAAGAAAATCATTTAACGTTTTTACTGTAATACATGTGTAAATATTTTAAAGTAAAGTCTACATACATTCTGGAAAAAACATTTAAAATAAAAATAAAAGATATAAAAGTGTAATAAAAATATGTTTGACTTTTTTATGCAATTTACAACTGTGTCCAAATTTGTCAAAATCAAAATTAAAATCTCAAAAAATAATACACTAAATAAATTTAGACTGCAATTATAATTATAAATAACGATATATTTACATTCCTGTAATGTATGTTTGTAAATATAGTAATAAATTCGGTCACAATAAAAATGTTACTACCTGCTTTTCTTTTTGTTTTAATTTTGGTAATAATTTATTTGAATATATAATATCAAGAGACTTGCTCTTGCTCCGGTCAGCGCGGTGTTAAGTTCCGCCGCTGTACATACAATGTCTCGTATTTTGGGCGGATAATGGAGGATGGACTGTCTTTATACTAGGTTCTCTTTGTCTTTGCTACGCGAGAAAAAGCTTGAAAAATGTTTTTATAATATTATATAGTGGTTTTGGTGATAGTAAACTAATAGGAATAAGCAGATTTATTATGAATAATTAAACACGGCCACGCGGAAAAATCTTGTTTAATTAATAAAAACTTAGACAAAGAAATCGTAAAGTATTTTTTGAAGCTTCGTACAGGCAGTAGGTAGAATTATAAAAAAGAATATATATATTTTTTTATCTTAGGTACTGTTTTAATATAGAAGAATAAATATATTTTAACGTTTATAAAAATTAAAAATTACTTTGTAAAATTAATTTCTATCTTAGTTAAAAATCGTATTAAATATTTCGAGAAATGGAACGTTGTATTAATCATCTTCCGTCCGCTGACATATTGAATTTGTCATGCGAAGTGTTGTTTTCCCACGTCAAAAATATCGAAAATTAAACGCCGCACCCATTAAAATTCATATCATATAAGTTTTTAAAGTGATAAAATGGGAGACCACTTGCCAGCTTGTGTAATTGATGTGGGTACCGGCTATACGAAGTTAGGCTTCGCCGGTAATAAGGAGCCTCAGTTTATCATTCCGTCAGCCATAGCGATAAAAGAAACTGCTAAAGTTGGTGACCAGAGTACTAGGCGTATGACTAAGGCGGTCGAAGACTTAGATTTCTTCATTGGTGACGAGGCGTTTGAAGCCACCGGATATTCAGTGAAATATCCTGTTCGTCATGGTCTAGTTGAGGACTGGGATTTAATGGAAAGGTACATTGAGCAATGTATTTTTAAATATCTTCGCGCTGAACCCGAAGATCATCACTTTTTAATCACCGAACCACCTTTAAATACTCCGGAAAATCGTGAATACTTAGCGGAAATAATGTTTGAGTCTTTCAATGTGCCTGGATTGTATATTGCAGTACAAGCAGTTCTTGCGCTGGCTGCATCATGGAAATCGCGTACTTCTGCTGGTCGTACATTCACTGGTATAGTTGTAGACAGTGGTGATGGTGTCACTCATATTGTGCCAGTGGCTGAAGGCTATGTGATTGGGTCATGTATTAAACATATTCCAATAGCTGGTAGAAATATAACATCATTTATTCAGTCTCTGCTTCGTGAACGTGAAGTAGGCATCCCTCCGGAACAAAGTTTAGAAACTGCAAAAGCAATTAAAGAAAGATACAGTTACATTTGTCCAGATATTGCAAAGGAATTTGCAAAATATGATTCTGATCCCGGAAAGTGGATGAAAAAGTATACTGGTACTAATGCTATTACAAAAAATCCATTTTCAGTTGATGTTGGGTATGAAAGATTTTTGGGACCAGAAATATTCTTCCATCCAGAATTTTCCAATGCTGATTTTACTGTACCTTTAAATGAAATGGTTGATGAAGTTATTCAAAGCTGTCCTATTGATGTGAGAAGAGGTTTATATGGAAACATTGTCTTGTCTGGAGGCTCTACTATGTTCAGAGATTTTGGAAGGAGGCTTCAAAGAGACATAAAAAGAACTGTAGATGCTAGACTAAAATTATCTACAATGCTTTCCGAGGGGAGGATTACACCTAAGCCGATTGATGTTCAAGTTATATCACACAACATGCAGCGATATGCTGTGTGGTTCGGCGGAAGTATGTTAGGTTCCACACCAGAATTTTATCAAGTTTGTCACAGCAAACAGGCATACATGGAGTATGGTCCTAGTATTTGCAGACACAACCCAGTATTTGGTACCATGACATAAGTTAAAGTATATTGCCAGTATTGCAATTAAATTATGTATCAATAAATATTAATTAATAAGTTTATGAATTTATTAAATTACTTTATAATAAAAACATTTTGATGACTATCTACATTAAAAGAACTTAATTATTATTATGATTTTGTTTACATTATTCAAAGTATTTTGTCATTATTTTTAATTTTACTTTTGATATATAGAATTAAATTATAATTTTTACTATTAATATTTGTAGCTGGATAAAGAAATTAAATAAGCATTTAATGTATTGCATTCCAGCTTTTTACCAAATATAGACTTGCTAAAAATTTTACTGTTTTAATTTAAATCATCTTAATATATTGAAAAGTAATTGTTATTAATTCTTTATAAATATTTCAGTAAAATAAAAATACAATGTTCATTTAAATTTTTATGAAATAAATTGTTACACAGAAAAAAAAATCTTTATCGTCAGTGTAATATGTGGCACACTTTGAAGACGATGACATCCATTGGTGGACATTGTGTTCTTCAATAGTGTGCCACTTGGCTCAATCTTCGTGCTGACTCAGCTTACTTTCCTTATATCATTATTCCACCTGGCTAGAAGAGTATACATTATAGTTGTCAAGACGGAATGTCTCCATCATGTTATAGGTTTTACAACAAATATGACTAGCCTACTGCTATTGCCACTTGCTTAATCCTTTGAGCTTACTGTGATTGTTTGAAAATTAAGTAGCTGTACCCTAGTCAATCAAATTTGTAATATTTAATAGACATTTAGATTTTTGTTTTAATAAAAATATAAACTTACAAGTTTTATGTCGTCGTCACTAGATGGCACCACTTTTAAATATGGCTAAGCCCTAAAGATACCAAGATAAATATTGAAATAATCATTTTTTAGATATCTGTGATTACTATACCTACCTACATGACTTATCATAGGTTTCATAATCAATTTGGCTATATATATTTTTATAAAGACAAAGATTACACTTACTAAATAATCGATCTCACTCCGAACAAAAATATTCAAGGGTAGGCTTATAATAAGGTATTATATGCTAAGTTCTATCGAACTTATCATTCCTTTAAGAAAAAAGTTAGTTTTCACTTTTTAAATTTCTATTAAATTCTAATAAAGAATCAAGCTAAAGACTCAAGGGCGCACAGTGGCAGGGTTATCTGCTGATAAGTTAAAGCTTGAGCCTCAGCCTGCTGGCTGAGGAGGCTCTAGCTTGGGGCAGTAAATTTTGTGGAATGACAAATTTGTGGAACAATTTTTTTTGTTGTTTGGCGTTTTGGAAGTGGCGGAACTTTACGCCTCGCTATGCGTAGACGCGAGAGGTAAGAAATGAAAATATGTAATATTTCATTTTCTCGAGTGGGAATCACTTGTGCCCGTGCGCCATGACCGGCCACACTCTATTTGATTGAGAAAATTGCGAAAATATATTGTCCCTTTTTCCATCTATCTGCTTACGTTTGTTTTAATGCTATTTTTTTAAGCTTTCATTTGTAAGAACTAACAGATAAAAGAATTCTAAAATTTCACTACAGAATTTTCACTACCCATCAAATTTAGAATAGCCGAAACATTTTTATATAGGCCGAGCAGAATGTTCTAACAAAAAAATCAATTTAATCTTCAACGTAAACCTTTTTTATCCCAGAGCGTGGCCATGCGTGAAACGTGAAAACGGGATAGGATAGGTATCGACGCGGCAATACGGCTGGAAACAGTTAACTGTATCGTAGGGTGTTTTTACAAAGCCGTCTAATTAGCGGCACCCGCCATGGCTTACACGACGCGTACAATGAGCCGATTTTCATCTACCCTCAATTCAATGCCTCGTTGCTGCATCTACGCAGGGATTTAAAAATAATTGGAAATATTGCTTCCGTGTTTGATGATGAATTGAGTGTGAATGTTTGAAATAAAATTTTATTTCATTTTTTTTTATATGGATAACTATTTTTTTTGCTATGTGATAGCGTATCCTAAATATATAAAGTCTAACTCAGAATTTGTATAGCTTTTTTTTCAGCTTCACTCTGTATCCCGCGTGTAGCAGAGTAGGCAGAAGTCAAAGTCAAAGTCAAAGT
>FASU01026304.1:2352-12916 GCA_001486225.1 Heliconius pardalinus sergestus
TTGTCCGCATAAAAGATGACAGGCTATTTAAAATATAGCAATAAATGTGATTTTCATTACCATTCCAAATGAGGCAACTACCGGTTTCTCGTTTTAAATGCATTTCAAGCAAATTCCATCACTAAAACTCTTGAAGAATCCTGTTCACATCAATATTGCTGTGAATATTTTAATCATATATCGATATCTCGTCACGGAACTTAATAATAAATTGTTAGAAATTATTAAACCATACTAAATTTAAATTCTAATGAGGATGGTAATATTTGCAATTAATTTCCTTATACATAAACAATGAAGCAGTAGCAAATAAAATGTATATTATACTGAACATTATATGAGATACAATGAACATACTAACTAGTTCCTGTTCAATGTTCATGACATCAGAAAAATAAATAGATAAAAAGATTTTTAAAGAAGAAGAAAGTTAAATAAAAGAAATATATGTAGGAAAAAATCAAATTAAATAAGAAAATTAACATACATTCTCCTATTAACCTATTATGTAACGTTACCTCTTTTTTCCCGGTAAATCTGCCTTGTTTGTTCTTCACCTAACGTGACATTGACGAAGTGATTAGTACTCAATTGGCACGTTTAGAACGCAATAAATTAAGAACTGAACTGAATTTGGGCGTAGAGCAGAAAACGGAGTACATAACAAAGTACTCCATGCTTACTCTGTTATGGGGGAAAAGAACGCGAAGTTGAAGTTGAGTTTATTAAATTTCACAATACGAACTTTTAACCTCATTAATCAATTACTATAAAACATGTTATTCCTATGAATGTAAGTTTTGTAATAGTGATATAAAATTGGCATGTGCACGTTAATTTGTCATAAAAGGTCAGAGTTATAAAGCTACAAGCGATGGGTTTTGTGTTTACAGTACCCAAATTTTATGAAGAAGAATAAAATTAATTAAATTTTACCTGCTATAAAATTAATTAGTTTACCAATTTTATTTATATTTAGGTACATCATATCTTCGCAAACTCAAATATAATAAATTGGATTTTTTTTGCGTAATATTCATTAATTTATAATTCTATGGCCAATAGGCAATATAAAGAAGGTTAAGGTACTTTGTTTACGACTAAAGTTATATAATGAAATACAGAAAGTACGAAATTAGAAGTCCACTAAGTATTTATTTACTACTCTAGTAATAATAAAAAAAGATTTTATAATTTTGAAGTCGGTGCCAAGTAAAACAAACAGGCTTAGTGATTTGATATAAAAGTGACCCAGCAGGCAAAGTGCTTACCTTGCTTGCTGGCAGGCTCACAAAGTGTAAGGTATAAATGAATAAGGATTCTGTTTTTCCTTTCGAGGTACGGAACCCTAAAAATTAATTTATCAAATTAAAATGTAGCCTAGGCGAACTCCCTCCATCTCGTTGATAAGATAATTTTCTGATTCTGTTAAATATTTTTTGAGATTTTCCTCTCCAATACTTTTACTTTTTCATGCTGTGAAATGTTCTTACCATTTCCATCCTATCTGAGTCTTTTCTACCTCTCAGTTTCGAAATGAAGCCGTCGTGCATGCCCAGTTAGAGGAATGAAAAACTTTATATTTTTATTTTCTCTATCTGGTAACGAGACGAAGTGTGGTGTTGAGTTCCACCACTCGGCATTCAATGTTTTGAGAATTCAGCAGAAGTGACTTAACGGGAACGGAGTATTTTAATACTAGGTGCCTGCTGCCTACTTTGGTATTTGCGACATAAAGTGTGATAATAGTAGTATCTGAAATACTCACCTTTTTATTTTCTGAATCCTTTTCCAACGCCATTTTTTTAACTGCAACATGATTTCCATTATTAAAAAAATCGTAGCAAGCTCGATGCTCTTCTTCGTTTTCTCTATCGCAAAGCGATCACCATTTGGCGAAATGTAACAAGAAGGAATTATTGTAGTCAACTATTTACCTTTTTATATATGTGTTTTAATTAATAACTAACTTATGTGATTTAAAGCTTTAACCATCATTAAAAATATATTAAAATAAATAATGGAAACAAATGGAAGGAAAAAGAAAAAACAACATACCATACAAATCTGTCCAAGAGTTACAAAGATGTGGATGCATAAACTTTTCGTACTTTTTTAATGTTTTAATATAAGTTTTGGTCACGGATTCACCCGTATGGACTGCACGGTCTGCTTTTTTGGTGAGAATTATCGTCATTATTGCAAACTATCTCGTTTAAGATATCTTCCGCCCACTTACGTTTGTATTAATTGGATGTGGAATATTCTATTCTATTATTTAATATTTGTTATTTAAAATGGGTCCAAAAATAATCTATTATTTTTCTTGTAATATGTAAAAGATATTTTTTTGCAATAAAGGCCACAACAATGTATTTTTTACAACATAACGTTAGGAATCTTTGATATTCTCTACTAGCACATAGGAACTATTACATCGCAAAGCAAATGTGTTAATATAAACATAATTTTTTCTTTTATATTATTCCAACCAAAAAATCTAATATGTGTATTAACATTTTAACATTATATATAAACTTTTAAGTTTAGACTTCTCACCTACCTTTTCACGTCTACTGAAATACATAGTTCTTATAGTTATTAGTTCTTATTAGTTCTGCGCTATTAATGAACCAACCAATGCTGTACTAGACGTCGATTCATGAAAATATTTCAACTGTGCCGGTGTTAAATGAAAATTTATAATATAATTAATATATAATGCATTATGTATCATTATTATTAATATTTTAAAATACATTAAATATTTGATATAGGTATATGAAATGATTCCTCAGCCCAAGGTAGCAGATAAGTCAATTCTAAATACTAGCGCTTCGCCTCCGCATCGATTACGAAAAAGTAAAGCATAAGTAATATGCTGCATTATTAAATAAATAGAAAACATGAAGATGAGAAATTAAACATTATGATTTGATAAATTTGGAAATTCTAGGCTCTAATAGGTCTATCAAATTTCGCATTGAGTCTTAGAAAAATTGAGTTTTTTTTAATACGGGGATTTCAAATAATTAAGTTTCAATGGAATCTATTTTAAATGGAATAATTGCATATTATTTAAGCATTTCTAAAGGGTCAATTAAGCATATGACAACTGCACTTTCGTCTTACGAATTGATTTTATCATATTCATATAGCTTAACAGATAAAAATTTCTTAATAAACTTGGGGTCATAAAGCTCAATGTAAAAGTTTCTTTTCTCGGTATCTGTTATTAAAGGAAGCTTTATGAAATTTAAGCAGTATGGTACCTTCTAAAAAAAATTAATTTTACTTAATATCTCAAATTAATTATTTTAATTTATTAGCACTCGAGGAAACAAATTTCGCAGATAAAGTAAAGAGGTATAGACTTGTATTAAGAAAATTATTCTAATGAACGTTAACATATTTTTTTACCCATTTAATATTTGTATAAAATTTAGATATACAAATTCGGTTGGTTATATTGTATTTAGTCAATTATGACGATTGATTGATAATATTAATTTAATTTTAATTTTAATTATATGTAACGAGACTCAAGATCCTGCAGTCAAACTCACTAAGAGTTTTGCAGGACACAGTTTAACTTTATATGTATTGTTAAACGATACTAATAAAAATAAAATAAATAAAAAAATTCAATACTATTTTAATACTATTGGTATATTTACCTAATATTAATGTAAACTTTTAAGATATTGCTAGTCAAGTTTTAATACCGCTGTAAATATGCATCACAAATAAAAGCTTTAAATATTAAGATATGCATACCATATTATTATTTTTATGTACGCATGTTTATGTTATAGCAAGTACTCTTATGTCGATAGAAGTTTGTTATTATTTAAAGCGATATATCAGGAAATAAGCTTCTAAATTAATAATTAATTTAGCTATAAGCTTAATTATTGATCTAGAACGTTAATAAAATTCGATATTTGCTTTTACTTTACAAATATATCTTCAATAGATACTGAGAAAATTAACTTTTATGTTAATGGTTATAAACCCATAACTCTCTTATGGGTTATCGATAAAAAAAGGTTAGGAATAAAAAATAAGATTTTAAGTAAGACAAAAAAATATGTCTAAAAAAAATCAATATACATATAATGTCTTAAAAGAAATTTTAAGTTTACCTGTCAAGTTATCATTTTCTATTTTTGCTATAATGAGTTATTTTTGTGATTTCAGGTACCCGCCATTCTTAAACCTGAAGGAAGGTGAAAAGCTAGGAACGTTCTACAACTTCAAAGGATCTAAAGCATTAAGGACAGAGTCTAACTCTTCAAAAAATAAATTAAAGCTAGAATATGAAGTATTCGTTAGGATTGTAGAAGACGAGAGCGCATGATGCTAATTTATATGGAACATGATGTCTTACTTTTTTGTATGCTGCACGCGGAATTTTAAATTATAATAAAATATTGTGAACACTGTGCTGTTTTATTTCTAAATAATATGCTTCTATGACAACTGTTCTAAATAAAAGCGATGTATAAAATAAACTTGCCGAATACCGATTAAGTTGATATGTGGGCAAGACAACAGACAAGATGCCGGAACTTAAAAAGCAGATGTTTTTTTTTATGTTTTGTAAATTGATCGAATTTCTTGCTATGGGTGTGGTTATTGGCGTAACTCACAAGGCGATCCAAATATGTTCCTTTCAATGTCACCTTGACAAGCACTAAATTGCTTTTTCTACATATCGGGCGATCCTATTCTTGCAATAAATAGTCTATTTTAGTTTCGACGATTGTATAAAATCAAGTGATGGGATAGTCGAAGTATCATTGTCTTGTAAGATTCAGACACACAAGGTTTTAGCACAATGAAGGCTTTCATGGTAAGATTTTCATATTAATTTGCAAATATAATTTTGGTAAAAAAACATAAAAATCACTAACATTGATTTTGATCATTATTTGTAAACGACATTAAATAAGAAATAATAATAATTAGGTACCTTTAAATTTTGTTTCAATGGAGAGGTTTATTAGATTTGCGTAGCTTATCTAATTAGTCATCCTAATAAGCAATTTCCAACCATTCAGAGCGTATCAATAGTAGTAGTTTCTCAATTTCCAATTGCGTTCCGAGTTAGATGAATTTTAATTAAAACAAATTGAAATTAAATTTTTAACCAAATCTAAAACAAATATATTTTGCAAAAATAAATATTTCACGTCATTTAAGCATAATCAACAATTTGGTCAGACAATGTTACATACTTATAATAGCTTAATTTTACTTTCTAGACGCGTTTATAACATAACATATTTCTTTTATATTTATTTATTATTATTAAAATTCAAATTTAATTGTTTTATATTACAGTATTTTAAGAAATTTTATTATCGTAGTTTGTGGTACTACGAAACAAATAAAAATAACAATTCATCTATTATTTTCTTCGACTAATAAATATTTATAAATATCTATACATTTGAGAAAGTATAAAAGGCTTACAAACTTGGCTAAGCATATTTTACAAACAAAAATTAAATAAGCAGTTCTTTGTGTACGTATTTTCTTATAAAGAAATTGAATTTGTGCAAAATAACTCAGCACTGAAAGTATTGCAACTATCTATAGAAGATATTTCAGTCATGAAAATGTTATGGAAGTGTACATAAATATGTTGTACATACATATATATTCACCAAATCACTTATACTAATTCCTTAGTCTACAATGCTTCAAATTCAAGCATAGAGTTACGGAGAGTCTTGATTCTTTTGGCTCTACGTAAGTTCAATGAAGTTAAAGAAGTATTGAAATATACTTCAATGCAATTACTACAAAATTTCGATTTTTTTTATTTAATTTCAGTTTGTATGTTTGGCTCTGTGCCTTATAAACTTAGCAAGATCTGACGACGACGGAAGCTATCGTCCAGACCTCTATGGGGATAAATATGGTGCATTCAACCGAGGATACGATGGAAGATACAACTACAGATATAAGAACTACTTTAACAGGAATAATGGCTATTATCCTAACTACGTATACCAGCCGCTTGCACCACCAGTAGTAGCTTACAAGGATAATAGGTACCGTATTTTTATTATTTATTATAGTTAAAAAAATATATTTTAAGATAGTGAAGAGTTTCTTAAAGCTTAAAATATTCCTATACTTATTGAGTCGGTATTATATATACGAGTATATATTTTAATTATTGTAGGCGAATAAAGACAAATATATTAGAAAAAGCTATGGTACTAACATATTCCATTGGTTGAATTTTTTACTTTTATCTTGATAATTTGTCGTATTATACACGCCTAAAAAATTCTTAATTTTCTACAGTAGCTAAGCTTGCTCTATAATATTTATAGGCGCTACAATTTCTTGCAGCAGAGATTGTCACTTAAGTTAATTATAATATAAATAATTTTAATTATAATAAATTATTTCTTATTTATTTCAGCGTTATTCCCAGTTCAACAATTCGTCCAGTCATAGCGGTATCTTCAACAGCATCACCAACTAAATATGCTTATCCTATAAATTACGGAAACGAGGGCTATGCGAGAATCATTGAACAAGACAGTGATTCAAGTGTAAACAGCTATCAATACAAATACAAGACGGAAAATGGAATAAGTGCTGCTGAAAGTGGAGTCGTCGACGCAAACTCGGCTGGTGGTACTAGAGTATCTGGGTTCTACGAATATGTTGGTGCCGATGGACTAACTTACAGAGTGGACTACACCGCCGATGAAAATGGCTTCCACCCAACTGGCGCTCACTTACCTTAAATTATTTTATTTAACGATGAACGAATGATAAAAATGTAAAACGATTGTTGTAATAAAAATAAAATATTTATTTTATAACGTTACTCTATTTTTTACTCCTTAGATTAGGTTTGAAAATGCTTAGGGATTCCAAAATTCTAGTTTAGTTTGTATACTAGTATTTATGAAGAATACATATAGTTTTATAATACACACGCAGCAAATTCAGTTCTGGTTAAAAGTTATTGCGCTTTAAGGCGATTACAATATTTTTTAAGCAATCTATATAAAGAGAATTTAATTATATCTTTCTCTCACTCTTCTCACCCACTTCTCTTTTATATAAAAGGAGCAAAAGTCCAAGTTATTTAAATAAAATCATTTTGCCGTTAAATTGTTCTTAAAAAGTTTCGTAAACATTTAAACTTGTATCTATTTGATATGAATGAATACATTCACACTTATTGTGATGTTATCTCATCACCAATCATAAACCCAATTAACGCAAGCTATATACAAACAATGCTGTATCCCGCACACATCAGGGCAGGCAGAGGGAACCTATTTTCCGCCAAATTTTGGAGGCATTGCGTGTTGAGTGGTGGAATTCAACGCCTCGATACTAGAGCGAAGTAATGGAAATATAAATTTAAATAAATATTTCATTTCCTCGAGAGAGGACCGAACCCACAACCGGTCGTGATTTCAGTCGCACTTTGTGCTCCTGCTACTAGCCTCAAATAAACCAATAAACGGAAGTTATCTACAAGCAATTAATTTTTAAAATAATCATTTTTTAATCATAAATCATCATACATACCTACTAAATAAAATATTATTCTGCGATTTTTTAGCGTCATGCCTCAGTCACTCACCGTCAGAGGGAGCCTAGTGTTAAGGCACTTCGTTCCCTATTTTTCGCCCAGTTTTGGAGGCATTGTGTGTTGAGTGGTGGAGTTCAACGCCGCCTTTCCCTCGATACCAGAGCGAAGATTAAATAAATATTAAATATTTAATTCCCTCGAGTGGGAATAGATCTCACAACCTGTCGCGCTTACAGTACACTTTGTGCCTTTGCACCACTTTATTCACTTCTATTTTTTATGGTACAGTAATAATAAATTAATTTAAAATTATTGTCACTTATCATGGGATTCCATCATTATATTCTGATTCAGTGGTAATGTGATCAACGGTATGTTTAAAAGAAAAGATTTAAATTGGTCAGAAAATAGCGGGGAGATCGACAGACATAAAAAAACTAACTTTTGCACTAACTTTGCAAATTGCAGTTTCAGTCAAAACGGATAACTTACACTTAATTTAATTACTCTTATTACGCCAGGCATGGCGCATGGGCACAAATTGTGACTGTAAACGCGACTGGTTGTAGTTTCGATCCCCATTCGAGGAAATGAAATATTTATTTAAATTTATATTTCCATTTCTTCACGCTGGTGTCGAGGCAAAGCGCGGTGTTGAGTTCCGCCACTCAATACGCAATGCCTCTATAATTCGGCGAAAAGTCGGACACGAAGTGTCTTAACAGTAGGTACTGCCTACCCTGTTGTGTATTACCACTGATAAATAAATGGTACCAGTGAATTTTGGTATGTGAAGCTGTAAAATAACGTAGATCTAGAAAATATCATATGAATTAATGAAAAAATCAGCTACAGCTACACAAATAATATAATTATATGATAATGGCGCAGAAGTTGATGTAGCGCGATGGGGGTTTCTTGTTGATATAAATATGAAAATTATAAGAATGATTTCTTAAAATCTCAAACGATATATTCTCGATATGTCATTCAGATTCTTTCTTAAAAAATAGTTCAACAAAATTAGCATTGACGAAGACGGTAAAAGTTTAACCAAATAGTACAACGAAAAAAGCGTAGCATAGTCAAAAAATCCAGGCGAACGGAGTTGCAGGCGTTCGCTAGTATTAAAGAAATATTAAAATTTGTACATCTTCTACTCAACAGGATGCTATTATACATAAATACTAAAGCTATTATCACTTTTGTTAAACAGCACAATAAAAAAAAACAAGATCAGAACAGTTTCCGTGATATAAGTATAAGAAATAAAATTTATGGAGGCTGAGGTTTCGTCATTCATTCAAAGATACCAAACAAGGATGCGATTTAAATTAAACAGCTTAAAACCTGTGTTTTATACGAAATTGGAGCATAATATTTTAATTTTTCACATTACGATTTAAATTCATTTAAAAAATAACTTCGCTAAGAATAAGATATTAACTTAATTTTAATAATGAAAACGATCAAATTTAGAATTATGTTAATAAATTATGGTCTTGCAATTAATTTAAATAATAATGAAGAAAAATGTAGATCATGTGGGTTCTGTATAGCTTAGCTGTATAGCTTAATGGTGAAGTTAAATATATGTGACATACCGCGATATAATATGTGTACAATACGATAATAAAATAAATGAATGCAATGATGATATTTAAGAATCCCCTATTTAGATTTTATAAGTACTTACATATATATTTTTTCTTCCAATAGACGCAAAGGACACAGATCAGACATAGCAAACAAAAATAATTTATATAAAAGAAATATCCCAAGTGAGAATTGAACCCAGAAATATTGCAGGTACAATCGGGCACTGTGCAATTATGCCACAAGGGCGTTAATTTTAAGTTATAGTTTCTATATAAAACATTTAAATTTGACCTTAATTAGTGATACAAAATATAATATTAAAGATATTCGTTTCAATGATTTATTTATTGAATTTAGGCATACATACTGAATTCGGATGAGCTGGCGGAATGTGAGAATGACCACGACAAGATCAAATATTACAATAAATTATAAGCACCTGTCAAAACCGTGACAGATATCACTATAATTTTAATATATTTTATAACTTCACTTTGTATTTATGACGCCTTCAATAATTACATATAATATTCCTATATGTTGTGTTATATTGTGTACAAACAAATATATTTATTAAATAAGAATATTACGATATATTATGTATTATACAATATTTTCTTAATGCTGTGCATATAATAAATTTTACTGGCATTTATTAAAAAAAATAATCAGTCACTAATCACATCACTGTTGTGGGCTCGGGCACTGTTTGGCACCAAGATAAAAGCCCGACGTTGAGTTTCGCCACTCAACACGCAATGCCTGCAGAATTCGGAAAAAAGTGGGGAGCGGAGTGTCTTAACACTAGGCTCCCTCTACCTACCCTGCTACATGAAAGATACAGTGTAAAACTGAAAAAAAAACATACACTGCTTATGCGATTATCATAGCGCAGTGGAAGCGTCTCACTGTAATCGTGATTATTGTGGGTTCGATCCCCTGGTGGAGAATTTTATTTTCCCTCTTTTGTTACCAAAATGTGTGTGTGCGTGGCGTTAAGTTGCTTTACTCAATAAATAGTGACTCGAATGTAAGGGTGTAAAGCAAGGAGTGCTTTTACATGAAGTTTTCCTTGGTTTCCCTGGAAATATGTGGGATTGAGACCATAATCTCAGTCGCCTAAAATAAGATCAGGACGATACGATACGAAATACGAATTGTAGCAATAGAACACGCATGTTGCCTAACGTTCATATATCAAGAGAAGAGCAACGCCCAGATGATAATAAAACTAGAATATTTTATTGCTACACAACCAACCTGTAACTGATGAAGAGTTACGATTCACGCTACACAAGTAAATCTTAACAGTATCTATATATCAATAATAGATATAATAAAAGAATCGAATTTTATTCTTTTCTATATACATATAAAACATAAAAAATA
>FASU01026360.1:0-13521 GCA_001486225.1 Heliconius pardalinus sergestus
TTTTATATATATAGATTACTTGCTTATAAATTACATAAAGTACCTACACTGTTTTAATATACAACATGCATATTTAAGCATATTAAATATCCTAAGTAGGCAAGTACTAAGAAGTGGAAACTTCATATTTTTGATATATTCATATACTTTGAAGAGCGTGTAGAGTTATAATAAGTTTTGGAAGCTTAATATTCCTCTCTTCCGGTGGTAGAAATAATTGTTTTGTATATTAAATTTTGAAACTGCTGAATATATGTTAATACATATTGTTGCTATTCTATAAGTTACTATTTTTACATTTTATCTTAATGCTTATAATTTCCATAAACAACATAAATTTAAAATAAACATTTTTTTTCGTTCTTGAGGTTAATGCTGTTAGCCCTATTGGCTTTTACAGCGACACCGGGTGGAGAGGGAAGAGGGTACTCTGTCCCTGAAGATATGCAGGCTGCCTGTGGGAGAGTCGACAACTGCAAGGGAGCCCCAAAAAACGATTAATTCGAAAAAATATACAAGAAACCACACATGCTATTTATAGCAAACATCAATCAACAAAGACATGAACCATATTTTATATCGTATTAATATTGGAGCTACAAATTCTTTGCTTTAAATTTGATTGCTAAATTTAATCTGAGAAAAGTAATTAAAAGTTTATTTTTATTAACAAATATTAAAATTATTTACAACATATTATTTTTTTTCTCACTGAACTAATTTTGTTCACACGTTTTTATACATCCGCTTTAACATAACCGTTACATGCATTTAAATTACGCTAAATAAATGTACTTAAAACATGATCGAGAAGTAATTCGACATCATATCCTTAATCTAATAATAATTACTTTCAAAACTGCCTTTCACTAAAACATTTTAATATAAATTTAACAGTACAAGTGCACTAGATGCTGGTAACCACACCTATAAGCCGAGGTTTCTCCGCATTATTTGCCTCCTACTTGCGCATTTATTAGCTTGGTCCAAGTTTATTGAAAGTAGCGATTAGTAAATAACTAATTTATTATTAACTTTCTGAGGTTGTGTGTTTGTTCATTTTTTTATCTCTCTATATATGATAAAACTTATGATATATAGAGATATTGGATTTTTCGATTCGATTTTTGTAATATGCAATCATTAGGATTAGTCTATCAATAATTTAAAACAATAATAAATGAAACAATAAATAATTAAACACATTTCACTGTCAATTCTGTTTATTAAATGATTAATCGTGTAGTTCAAGCGGGCGAAGCCGCGGAAGGGCCGCTAGTTGATAATAAATGATTCTATATAGATTTTTTTTTCAGTTATTTAATTCGAGTTCGAGCACCATATATTCAAAATATTTTGAACGGTTACCTGCACCCTAAGTTGAAAAAGTAAGGAGCGGAATTTGTTTTGGATCTTTCTAACGGTCGGTCTTCACAACTTATACCTTTAATAATTTGTTATTTTTACTTTAAGTGATACATATACAGACATACAATAGATTTATATGTATTACAAGATTTGGATGTTAAATCTAAGATTAAACAATAATATTCTGTATACCATACATTTGATAGATCGTTAAAGATACATATATTATGCTATTAGGACCGACCGTAAGACGCTCGTTTAAGTCCTATCATGAGTAGATTATTATAGTGATTTTTAGTACTTAATATATGTCAAATTATTATAGATTTTAAAAAATCATAAGTTAAAAATATTACTTCAATTTTTCACTAAAAGCTCAACACTTGAACCCTGAATGCAATTTAGTTCAGATTAATATTAGCACTTAAGAATTGGTTGCGTCTTGTAGATTCTCATATCTGTTAAACTAAATAGCGATACAGGTCTTTGAAATAATGGAAATAAATTATTTTTTAAAGAAGTGTATATATTATATAAATGCATTAATGAAGGCGAGAGAAAATAATGATAAAAATATTAAAAAAATATTCCTGAGCTTTATATAACATATAGTTATGTAGGTAGAGAGAAATTAGTGTTAACACACTTCGTTCTCTGCTCTACAAAATAGCGGAATTCTAAGCCGTTTCTTTATATCCAATTATAGTTTACGGGATTAATTAAAAAAAATATTTATAGTGTAACTCGTATATAAGTCAGTTGATGTTGATAACTCAACTTCTGACATTTTCCAAGTGGCCTAGCTGAAATACCGCTAAGCAATTTATCTTTGTTTGTAGCAACCATTTTACTGTCTATATTAGTATTTATACGATACATTTTCCACTAAACCTCGAATCAAAGGGGTGTGGTCGTGCACAGTGGCATACCACACCTAGGTAAGATTTATAGGAAATATAATAATATTAGATAAGTGGTCGATAATGTATGGATTTACTAATTTAATATCAGAAGAGTAATTTTGCAAAGATTACTTCATGTTTAAAATACAGTTACTAAATATTCATTTAACATTATATCAAGGAACCAATAAGTTACGTTTTCATTTTTTCTGTTTTTTATACTAGTCGAATAATATTTAAATGGAATATAATAATTAATACTAATACAGTAGGTACTTAAGTAAAGCCTTCGTAGTAACCAAAATCTTTTTAGTGTGGAATTGTTATAAAATTTTAATTAAATAAAAAATTTAATTAAATAAAAATAAAATATAAAAATCATCGATAGCTCTCTTTTCTGAGTTCACATTGTTCGCTTTGACCTGAACTTAAACAGGTATTTTAGCATTTTCTTTAAATAGAATACCAAAAACATTGCTTAGAAGAATTAAAATTCAGCATTCTTGCGTATAAACTCATATATTATAAACTTTTTACACTTATAAATTATATTAAGTAAAAATATAAAATATAAGCATTTACTAGTATACAATTAGAAGTATTTGACAGATTTAAATTAATCGACTATTTCCTTTACTAAAACTATATTCTCATAGTGTTAGGTAATCCTACTGCTATTTGCTTAACACCTGCCCCGCCTCTACACTCTGTAATGTCTAATTATCGTAAGACCAGCTTGTGACTGGGCACTGTCATTTAGTTTGCATTGATAATGACAAGTAGATGGATATCGTAATATTTCTACTTGACTAAGATAAATTGGGTTTATTTTATATATTCCAAGTTAAAATTGTAAATTCAATTCTATTATATTATTATGGTTATTGTTTACATTTTGTAAATGTAAGTTTATTTGTTTATATTATAATTTATCTTAAAAATGGTAGACGATATATATCATTATAATTAAAAATTGCATTCTTGTACGATACATATTTCAGTTGAATTCACAAGAATAATTACTAAATTATAATATTTTTTACATTAACTAATGAATAAATGTTGTATTTAATAAATTGAAACAAATATTAGATTTTTTTTTTCAGCTTCATGCGGCATCCGTATTAGTACCCGTATATGTGTGTTGAGTGGCGGAACTCAACGCCGTGCTCTTGCCGTGGTAGCAGAGCGAAGAAATGAATGAGGTCAATAAATAATAATTTATTCCCCCGAACGGAAATCGAACCGACAACCGTCGTTACTGTCACACGCTTGTACCACTGCACCACGACGACCTGACGAACAAAATATTATATTTAATAAATCCTAGTATATACATACATCTAAAAAAACACAAACACAGATTACAAAATTTGCATTTCTATAGTGTCCAGTACAAAAAAAATAATCTCCCATTCACACGCAATCTATGTTACACGAAGGGGACCTGAATGTGTCATGTTAAAATCATAAGTCGTTAATGTTCTACATTATAGGTACCTATATGGTAGCTAGTAACTAGTAAGAGTTCATTGATAACCATTCAAGCTTGATCCTTTAGTGTACGACAAAAGATCTCCTTTATACACTATCATACTTCACTTGCTTCAACCGGGTAAGGTTTGTTTATCTATAGACTATTTTAGAAATATTTTCGTTTAACGGAACGGAATATTTTCGTTTAATTTGCGTTAGGTAGGTTTTTGGTTAACTTTGACTTAAATATAATTGCTTTAATTGTTTTTATTTATTGGTACGGGTACGGATGTAAATTCTAACAAATTTCTGTTTCGTATCTTAAAAATAAATGCAAAATTTCTAAATAAATATAAGAAATATAAAATGTGAGAACCAACAAAAACATAGTTTCACAGTTATTTATATAACACCACTGTAAAAAAACGGATATTACTTTCAATCCTGTTTGAAAATATTCAAAACTTTTAATTATTAAATGCGTACACGCAATTAATATTTAAAAATTTATTACCCAAGATCATTGGTAAATAAATAAAATATAGATTCATAAATAAATAAACCTCAAAAAGTATATTATTATTATTTTTTGAAATAAAGGTAGGGTGAGGGAACCTAGTGTTAAGACATTTCGTTCCCCAATTTCCGCTGAATTCTGCAGACATTGTGGCTTGAGCGGTGAACTCAACGCCGCTCTTTGACTTGACAACAGAGCAAAAAAATTATAATAAATAACAAATATTTCATTTCCTCGGATAGGAATCGAACCAGCAACCTGTCGTATATGCACTCACACTCTCTGCCTGCCACGCCTCTATAATCTATCTTTCACTGATGATCCATAACACAATTTATCTTAATCTACATACTTTCCAAACAATGAATTCGTTATCAAAATTAAAAATCCAAATTGAATACAACACAATTCTCATAACCTTTCACTACCGGACCAACAAATGAGTAACTGGCAAGGCTTCAAGGGTGCGGCTGTCGTGAGGTCACGCCCATTCAAATGTGGTCTAACTAATCTGCATGAACGCTTATCTGTGATTACATTATGTTTTGCAATTGCTGGTGAAGCAATACCGCGGATCTACCACCTGCTCGTATTATTATTAAAAAAATAGACAATGTTTAATATTATGTGTTTTTTATGTTTTACGTGTTTAAAATTAATTTTAGATGCCAAATATGATTATTATCCTAGAGCTTTAATAAAATACTTTATATTTTTAAAGGCCCTCTTGGCGCAGGGGCACATGCTTGTCACTGTAACGTGAAAGTTGTGGGTTTGATCCCCGCTCGGGGTGACTCATCTCATCATATCTTTGCTCTGATATCAAGGCAGAAAAGCACGACGTTGCCTCGAAAATTCGGCGGAAAGTAAGGAACGGAGTTGTACGGAGCTGTATATATAGATATACTCGTATTACGGAAAAAAAACAAGATTTTATACTTTTACTTTTTTTAAGTACACATAAAAATATAATCTAAAATTTTATTACTTAAGTCGACGCTCATTATATGAGTATCATATTAATAAGCTTCAACGAAAGCTGCCGACGACGCGAAGGTACAAATGGTAGTCAAATTTAATTGGGTGTTATTTCCGAAGTAATGACTTTTAGTTCGATCGGCGCCTTTAGAAAACTTATTTATATGAAACCATTAACTGGACCAGTTCGATTAATCGATAAAGAAGCTGAACTCATAGAAACTGTTATAATTGGATCTATAAAAATGGAGAAGCTTATACTTGTTACTAATGTAGGTACTACTTTGGGCGGAAATTGTTATATTAATCTTAAGATCTCACCGTTAAGAATTAAATGTGACAGCACTATTTCCTTTTAAAGATTTATGAAAAGTACATATGAGTCGAATGTATTATTCATACGTAGAACAGCTTTCACAAAATGACTGACAGGCAGGCAGACTTGAATTTCGAAATATTTCAAAATATAAATTATCCTTTAATAATCTGAAAATATTTCGAATTTATATTATAATTCAATACATATCTTGCTGTATGCAAGGTAAAAGGAGGCAGTCTAGAGATACATTTATTGCATTTGTCACAGTCAGGATATTTTCAGTAATAAATTATATTTGTAATAATTATTATTACACATTTACTTTACCTTACATTGATTACAATTTATAATTTTATATCAATTCACAATATTTCCCCGTATATCTTGCAGTACTGTAATACCGTGGACATTACAAAATAAAAGCCGTTCTAAATTCAAATTATAGTTCTAAAAGGGAAAAGAATCAGTAAGACAAAAGTGGCCAGTTATTTGTATATTAAAAACATCTAGTATTTAGTTTATCATATTTGCGGTATTTTATAATATATAATTATATTAATAATCTTTGTTTTCCCGCCATTATTGCATTTGATATTATATTATGTTTAAAACTTATAACGTCAAGCTGAACTAAACTACTATTGTTATATATAAACTACTTTTAAAAATAAACTTTATAGGGTTGCCACTCACGCATAACAAATTAAACTAGAACTCAATTACGCACAGTGAGTCTGCAGTCGTTCAAAATTGATTAGAAGAAAAAGAAATGATCACGATGCCAGGTGGTTACACAGGAAACGCCAGGACCCGCCACCGCGTGTCAGATCAACCATGTCAATGTTAATTAATCGTTTAAGAAGCTTAAAGGAAATTTTATGCTTCATAACCTAATCCAATCAAGGGTTAAGCTGACGAAGGTGTTTCTGACAATAGTGGTATGTGGGATTCGGAGTCATTATCATCTATTAATCAAAGTTAAATCGTCAATTATAAGTATGTTCAATATATTTTTGGGGTTCCGTAGAAATGGAACCCTTATAGGATCGTTTTTTGTTCGTTTGTCAAAAGCATTGGTCTCGAAATCGGATATCGTAGATATCAATTCTGTGGTCCCTTAGTGAAGTAGTACAGAGAAAATCAAATTCCTAAGTCAATGCAATAGAAGATTCAAGCGTTTCTGCATCGTTTTTTCTGCATTTTGTATAAAATTGGCCGCGTAATCAAAACCAATAGAATACTTCCAGTCTATAAGCAGTGAATAAACTTAGCAAGAAGTAAGAACTTCCAGTACAAATAAAGGAAAAAATCCAAAAAGCAAACATTTATTGATATTTCATGGAAAAAAATTACCAAAAACTTGTAACTGTAGTTCATTTCATACAGAATGAGTGCATACGTCCACATTATTTACACTTCCCGTTTTATACGATCCTGAAATTCGTACGGAACTCTAGGTATGTGAGTCTGACTCGCACTTAACTGATTTTTTAAATAAAAAAAATGGTATGTCATAATAACTAAAATACTATAACATACTACACTACTTTTAAAGAAAACGAGTCCTCCAATTAAATCGATGCTTTAAAGGTACGAATTTAACTTTCAACGGTTATTGAAAAATTCAATACACTGAATATTGAATTTCAGGTTGTAAATTTTAAAATTCTTACCAGAACGGCGATAAATCCTTATAATATGTATGCAGTTTATTAACCATGAGTACAGCTTTGAGCACCAGTGCATAATAAATCATAGATTTTACTTAATCGTTGAGATTCACTCTTTTGGCTGAAGTATATAAACAATGTTTTTGACTTAAAAATATATTGTAATTTTGGACGCTATATTCTTTGGCACAATTGGGAAGGATTGTATTGTACACGGTCGGTATGGGTTCGATACTTACTTGTATTTGGGCGGATGAAGATTATCAGCATATTTTTATTATTATGAATAAGGCTAGTCCCACTTGAAAATTTAATATTCTCATTTCTTCGCTCTGGTGTTGTGACAAAGTGCGGCGTTGGGTTCCGCCATTCAATACGCAATGCATCCCGAATTTGACGGAAATTGTGGAACGAAGTGCCGTAACAATAGGTTCCCTCTGCCTACTTGACGTTGGTCATCTAAAAGACAATACTTCTAAAATGAGTAGAAATAAATGATAAAATGAAGAAAGAACGTTGCAAAAGTAAACGTCGCGCTCTAGATATATCCTTCATGAAAAACAAAATCTTAATAGCATTTTACATCTTAATAACATTTTATAATGTAAAATTACTTTAACAATTAAGTCATTAAAATATTAAATTTGCAAGATGTGAAGCTTTCACAATGTTTAAAGGAAGTACGAATTAAACTTTCGACGGCTCGTATCCGTTAAGTCTTTTGTAATGAATTAATAAATACGACTGTTAGACTGTTACGACAGAGTTGATTCACTTTCGTTGCCAATGTTTTATCATTTTAAATAAAAAAATTGAGGCTATTAAAAGTTATTAAAATTTAAATTTCCTCATTAAGCAAAGTACTTTTATTGTCGTTTTTTTCGACATGGTTTTTGTAAGTACTGGAATATAAGATAAGATACAAAGAATATTTATTGTAGGTGCTAAATTCTATAGCCAACTTGTGATTTCCTGTGGTTTAAGAGTAATTAAATTCATATATAAATTTTAATAAGCTGTTTATACTAACTTAGCTGTAAAAAAACTGTAATCATTTTTATTTATGTTTTCATGGTAAAATTATAGAGAAGGCTAATTAGAGCTGGCAGGCTCTAAGCTGTATTACCTCTGGAGCAGTGCTAGCTTTTTCCCTGAATACAGACTTTTAATCTAATTTAACGATTTGACCGACTACTATTATAATTGATTTTTTTTTAAATATTCATATACAATTTTTGACTAACACATATATTAGACTTACAATCAAAACATAATATCCTTAAAATTTTGACAGCACAGCAAAATGACTCATCTCTAGATTGATTTATTAAAAAAATAAGAAAAACCCGCGAAAAAAAATCTATTATTTCCTTTTGCCAATGATATAAAGTTAATTTATAATATCGACACGTATGCCAGGACATTAACCTAACATTCCTTGAATGTTAAACACGTCTGAGTGAGCTGTAGACAACTGCGATTTGCGACTCGGACTCGGTCCATGTGGGTGCCATCTTGTTTATATGTATATTTTATTTTGTCTTTTTATAAACACAGCTGGTGAATTCCTTGATGACAAAATGTGTTTAAGTTTTTTTTTCATACTTTATTTATGTAAGTGCTTACTCTTTACAAATCTTGAGGTATTGAGTAGCGCAGTTGAACGCCGCGCTTTCGCGCTTTTATTCGAGAAAATTAAATATTTAATATCTTCAATTAAATATTTAATTCTCTCGATTGGGAATCGAACCCGCTACCGTCGCGTTTACAATCGGACGCTTGTGCTCGGCCTCATCTGTGTGTGCTTTGTATGTGTGTTAACTAATAGCTAAAAATATATTTTTATTAATGATACATTTACATCTACTTTATTATATGCAAAATGTATAAACCAAGAAATAGAAGTAACACAGTACCATCGTTCCCGACTGAACCTTATATATTATATAAGGATTCAAATATCCTTCCCAGATCTTATAACAAGAAAATATAAGGCCATAGCATTCAATAATGATATTTCTAAAATAAAATAAAACTTCAGTATCAGTTATCTATTGTTTCTATATCTTTAATCTAACGCAGGTATAATACAAAATTAAAACAAAATAAATATAAAATTATAATCGTTTATTTTATAAACAACCTATCCAACAACGTCATAACAGTTTTGACTGAAAGAAATTCAAATACATATTATTTATTAGTAGATCTATATAAACATAACTTAAATTAAATAAGATCTAATATCACAGTTCATATTGTTATAAGGCATTAAATTACATTAAACAAAAACAAGCTGAGAGTGCATAGTACCTAGTTTAGACTTATTTTTGTTTTCTATAGATAATTCTAAAAGTATAGTTTGCTGTTTGACATTGGTCTTGTGAAATATAAGCTAATTAATTTAAATAGATAAATTTGAATAGATTGAAGAAAAATATATTAAAAAATAAAGGTAGCAAAGTCGGAAGCCGTACTTGTTGAAAACGGCCACGACGAAATTAAATGTTTTCTTTTTCATTTTTTTGTAAGCTTGTCTCTTCTGTAGACAGATTATGACAAAGTTTTTGCTTTCCAAATATTATTACAAAAATGAATGATCATTTTGCGAGAGAGGCTGTTATTTATTCAAATACTTTAGGATATCTTAAAGTGTTTGTACGTACTAAGGCATATTGATCTTGTAGATAGTAATTTATATTTTACAAATTAAACAAAAAGATTGCTAAAATAATATCACAATCTAAAAAATAATATAATTAACAACACAACTATAAGACACTTTCATGCTCTCACTATTTTAAAATATATTATAGTAATGTATTAAATTATTCAAATTCTTAATTTTTTTTTCAATTAAATATAAAATTTTAAAATTTTTAATCGTACTTTAGGATCATTATTATTTATTATATCTTTTTAAATATATTGTAAATAAATCTAGATAAAGTAAATCTAGATTAAAAATGAACGTTTAATATTATTTTTATAGGAATGTAAAATAAACTGTAAATCTATTTTGACATGTCTAACACCATTCTTCACTACCTCGGACAGAATTTAAAATGAGGAAAAAGGAAGCAGTGCAGTGAAAGGAATCTGAAACAAATTGAAAATGTTGTAACTCTTGACTTTAACTCGATAAACTAGAAAGATTATTCTGTTTTATGTTAGCCATATAATGGAGAACTTTAAAGTAAGAAAAATATTATTTTTAACCGACTTCTGTAAGAAAAGGAGGTTCAATCAATCAATTCGACTGTATTTTTTTTTCGATAACTGTTATACAATAATATACTGAATACTAAGTGTGGTACAAATTAGAGTTGAAAATAAAAAAATATAAGTATTTTTTTCATAAAAATAATATTATAAAATATATTAAGTAAACATTACTTTAAAAAAGTATTATTACATAAAAAAAAATTAAAAAAATCTTACCTAGTTGGGTCATATCTGACATCGAAACCGGGAACGTTTATAACATTCCAACCACTCTTCGAGTGTGAATAACTGAAGGATATTTGGTCACGGAAAGTTTCCGGCATCAAGAGTTTCATTTGCTCTAAGTGAGAATGAAATTCTGGCACTCGAGTCAAATTTTTCTTCATAAGATGTTCTGAAATGGAATTTTATATTTACTTTCTTACTTCATTTCGGCGCTTAGCGCTCTATTTTGACAAATATAATAAAAATGATGATAGATATTTGTCATTTGACTGTCCTATTGGTTTAGTAGGTGCTTTACAGTGTAACTGCTGGTAGTTTTTTTTTATCCCATTCATAATATGAAAGGGGGAACCCAGTGATAAGATATTTCGTTTCCACCTAAACTAGGGTTATTCATTCGAATCCGAATATTTTATTGTTGGAATATTATATTTTAAAATTATCAAATTTCCTACGTTTCAAGTGGCAATTGGGAAAAAAATACGTAAATAATGTTTATTTTTATTCACAAGTTGTTATTAAATAAATGAACGTTAATGAAAGTTAATATGCGAAGAAGAATTTCATACCTATTATGAATCCCATGGAAACATCATCTGGAAGACGAATACCCTCACAAATACTTATAAATCTGCCACCGCTAAAACAAAAACAAAAGAATAATTCAAAATATGATGAAAAAAGATTTCTTTTTCACTCTCCTGATTTTACTAAGAAATTTAAAATTAAATATATGTTTTTCTCTTACCTCGCTACTGGCAACATTTTCAAAGCTAAACTTCGGCTTATACAAAATCCAGCTCCACCAGTTGCGAACCAGAAAGAAAATAGCAACTGCAACAAATAGTTCCATTTAATTACATTCCTTTAAACGTTTATTTTATATTTAAATACATTTCGTATTTGGCGCTGAACTGCAATACGACAGACGCTGACTTAAATCTTAGATGGAAAGTAAAACAATGTTCTGGGAAATTATTTTTAGTTGAAATTGAAGAAGAAGAAATAGAGTTGAAGATCTACTAAATATATATTATTTCTATAGAGAATTCGAGAAATATGTACAATTAAATTATTGTGAAAAATAGTTAATTAATAATATTATTAAATGTTTTTCTTAATATTAAAAATAATATTTATTTACCTTGCTAATTGGCTTCTTATATATTTTCACAGGTTCATAGATAGATGTTCTTCCGAGATACCAATCCTCTTGGTGGTTGTACGTTTGCAATATGGAGACCAGTCGCGGTATATTGACATAGTTATCATCATCGAAATGGCAGAACCATCTATGGAAATAAAAATAATATAAAATACACCGTATAACATATATGAGTGTGTATTATTTTAAATATATACGATAATCTATTTGTTTAAATTTTAAAGTATAATAAAATACGCATAGGCACGGAAATCCAAAATTAAATTTAATAAACTATTTAAAACGTATTAAAAATTGAACATAGCGAGATTTGAACCCGCATCTCTCCAACCCGTCCAAGCGTTCTGACCGCTAAGTTATACGTCCTCATTAAGCTACGTCGAAATTCTTATACACTACAACTTATTCATGTTGTTATCTTTGAAGGGAGACTTTTACAAATTTAATATTAAAAAACTAAAAAAAAAAACATGTCTACGTCTTTTTTCTTTCCAATAATAATTGTGTATTAAGACTGGAACGAAAATTCCCTAAGAAAATTACTTTAAATTACCAGGTAGCATTTTACGGTTGTCATCTTTGCGAATTACCCAAAAAGAGACGAAGACTTCATCATCTGTTCCAAGATTCCATTAATGACAATGACATAATTGTACTTTTACGGTCGATACAAATTGTTTCAAGACCTTTAAGTACAAGTATAAATTATACTGCATATAATTTGCTGATATTACGGTTTTATCAAATAATACCTGCGCCCGCGCAATCAGATACGCTGTATTGCAAGATGGCGTACGACAAATGGTTGCATACAAAATATAAGGGATCCAATTTCTGCATATCGGGTTCATTCGAGAATTTAGTGGTTAACCTTGGTATCTTGTTATGAATTTATATTATTAGTTGTCTATAGCAATAAGTTGTTAAAATACGTGTCTTTAATTAATATGTTTCAATATAAAATATATGCTAGTTCCTACCATAATATAAAAACAAGATTACTTTTTTTAAAAATAATTTAAAATTTTATGAACGTAGTCTTAGTATAATCGTGAATTATGTGAGATATTTGTGGTTTTCAATTCCACTCGATCTAATTAGAAGAAATGTTAGTGTCCGTTAGCCTTCACAGAGAATGAAAAATGAAGCAAATTTATATTAGCTTTTATATTATAAAACAAAAATATAATAAAACAATATAAAACAAATTATCATATTTCCTTTTTATACTGCATTAAAGTTTTAAATAATGATCACCAAGAGTATTCTAACAGAGAGCGGAGCCGCGGCCGTAAATATCCTGGGGGATTAATGTTGGAGTTACTCCAGCGAGTTCCAAACCTCCGTACATTGGTACCTCTCGTAAACTGTAACTGGAAACGTGGAGAATGTAGAAGTGCCTTTGACCGAGCCGCTTGCGGTGTAGTCGAATTTTGAATTAAACTATGTTATGTAAATTATGAGGCTTGTACCTTATACTTATGTTTTGGTTGTTAGTATAAAATTATATAAGGCATTATATGTAAATCCATACCTATATTATAAATTCGAAAGTAACTCTTTTACGCAATCAGGGCCAAACCGCTAATTTAATTGTGATAAAATACTCATATAGAGATACTTGAGGGTCTCGGGATGAACATAGGATACTTTTTTTCTCATATTTGTAATATTTT
>FASU01026432.1:0-10312 GCA_001486225.1 Heliconius pardalinus sergestus
GGGTCCACTAGTTTTATAATAAAAGTAATTGGGAATTTAAAATATATATTTTTAATTAAATTATTTTTTTAACGGAACAATTTACTAAAATTAAGTCCAATAGTTGATCGTTTGAAAATTGAACCTTCAATTACTGCATTATAGAGAATAGGTAGCTAAATGAGCTCGAAGCCTTGTTAAACAATCATATGGGTAGAATAACATAATGGGGAAATGTAAACATTAACTAACTAGAAACAACGCCCGGAGTGGGTTCATACTTGTCGTCCTCTCGACGCAGCCTCTTACGTTTATAGAGACCTCTATCTATTTCAGTACGAACAAAGAACTCAACAGTTTTAAAGTACAATAACATCTCGAGTTTCAAATTACATTTGACTGAATACGCCAACAATAAGTGGTACATTCAGTTTTTTCCAGCGCAATATGCAGTGAAGAGGCTCTCTGCCTTTTTATAGCTCGGCTCTAAACAAGTGAACCCTTTAATGCGACGGTGTGGTTTGTTTCGGCCTTGCTTATTTTTTTTGGTTTTTATATATTTATTGACTTTATATTATTTGTTTTTAATTATTAGGTGTTTTATTGTTTTGTTATTATTATAATGTTATGCTTAGGCTTTTACAACGAAGCAAGGAATGTAAAATTAACGAAGAAAAATATAAAATATATTACTCCATTTTTATATTTGTCCTTTTTAATAATACGACAAATGCCTTTCGTATCAATTTTAGATTAATTTCACAGATTTTTTAAAGTATAATACGAGATATTTATGTTTCCTTTCAGTTCTTCCAGTCTTTTTAAGATAGAAAATGAAACAGGGTACAAATTTGTAGAATAATTTTTTGCAGAAAAGATTCAAAATTATAATATATTTAATCCTACGTTTGTTTAGTCAAAAATTTTGTATTAAGCATTTACGGGTCAAGCCTTGCCAAGTTATAAGCGGCTCATAGCGTTTTATATATCTTTGTTTATCATCTCTGCGAGTGTAGTCGTTTTAACATGTTTCCGTTTATCTTGTTAAGCTCAGGAGATAAGCTGAGTTTATTCCATTTATGCTCTATGTAAAGTATATTTTATTGTGAAAAACATTCACGCTCTCATCTAAGCTAAGCTTCATTTGAACCTTTGTAGCATTGTTGGAACGTATCTAGTTCCGCTTTCGCAATATTACGAACTTAAACTCTACAAAATTATAACATGAATTGTATTAAATCTACTGGAGTAAGGTTTTCTGTTAAAATAAAAATATATTCTTATATTTCAATCTCATCTTAAAAGCTAAAATTGAAAATAAACTAATTTAACTCATATTGAATAAATTTATATTGAAAACATGTAAATTTAGATAGAAATGAGTGGCATATAGATAATTTTATTTCGTTGCCATTATAAAGAAGACGCTGTTACGGACTAATGGAATTTGTCAAGTAGTTGCCTCTTAAAATATGTCACAGCAATGTTATACTTGGGTTAGTTATGGCATAGTAAAAATATACATTTATTGATGTTAACTAAACGAACACTAGAATGGGTCATGTACTATTATAATATCACATTGCTCTTTTATATAAGCAGAATGTAAAACAGCTTTATATGCTACTCTCCGCACGGTAGGGTAGACAGAAAGAAGCTAGTGTCAAAATACTCCGTTAGCATAAAACGTCAATCAAACTTTTTATTTACTTTATTTGAGTAAGAAATATAATGTTTTGCTCCGTTGTCCAGAATAACGGAGCGCCAAACGCCGTGGCCTCTTCATACTATTCAAATTCAAAGATTGAAAGATTTTTGTTAATCGAAATTTGTTTCGTATTTTATGCTTTTTGCACACTGACCACAAATTTATTTTTCTATTTAAGACACAAATATATTATTAAAAATTAATTCAAAAAATATTTTTATCGAACAATTAAATGCTCGTACGTCGTTTAATGTTCTGAATAAAACAAAACGTTCTTAGGTAAAATCATTAAATTCAATCATTTTAGTTCATCCAATAATATTTTTTGCTTTTGATAATATAGCAAACAATATTATCTAAGATATAACAACAAAAACTATTTCCAGAACATTTAGGCTACAGAAAACACTATACAGGTTATAAAAGTCCCATTTACAGTTCTTGGCGCAGAACGCTAAAAAGTCATAAAAAGAGAATAAAGCCTATACCAATTAAGTTAATTGCATTTTATTAGAGTGTGTTTCCATTTATTTTTGCTATCTGAACGTTTCCTTTTGACTATTTTTTAATAATATTAATTGTCATATTATCGTGATGTCACCTTCCTCCAGTATGAAATACTGTATTCTTAAATTCAGCCAAGGTCTCCTCAGACTTCTCTTACTACTTTTGCTTCATAAATGTTTTTGCCATTATTTCGTTACACATTCTCTGGACGTAGCCAGGCCACCTGAGCACGTTCATCTTCATTCTCATTGCGTCATTCTCGCTAGTAGGTACTTGCCATTTTCTCTATCTCTTCATTGCGATTTCGGTCAGCTAAGCTGAGTCTGCAAATCCTAAACAGACATGGCCCTCCACAGCAATCATATATCTATCATTATTCTTCTGTAATATTTATTTATCTGTTGTTATTATTTTAATGACCAGAACGAGTAGCTTATTATAGACAATATAAAAGACATTACTTTCTCGATTATTTATTTAAGATTACCTATATTCTACTGAAATTCGAATCAGTCAAACCACCATTCGTGACGGATTCTACAATGGACTCGATTCTCTCGACAGAAGCCAGTTGTCTTGATTGCAAACGACCTTTTTATAGTCCTATGAATGGTAATTAAGAATTAGCGACATCCAATGTTTTGGTACGCTTAGATACTCGATAAAAGGCTATAAACGATAAATTACTAGTATTAAAACCTTGTCTTTGCCCGTGTTTCTTCGAAAAAAAAAGTATTATGAAATTTTAGTTGTAATACAATTTATATTTGTTGTTGATAATTGGTACTACCAACATACAATATCATTCCAAGCGTGAATATGCATGCATGCATTTCAAATTTACTCTTAGACAACAAAAAATAAATATACAAACATCTCTGTCCACCGACTGTGTGGCCATTGTGTTAAACATTCAGAATCAATTGCAAGGTCTCTCGTAGAATTTAATTATTTATTACAAGATTTATTCCTCTGTTCTACTGTATTCAGTAAAAGAGAATCAGTGTTACGCTGTATCTCGCATACAGCAGGGTAGGCAGAAAGTACCTGGTGCTAAGACACTCCGTTCCCCATTTTCCACCGAGTATTGGAGGCATTGCGTGAGAGAGGAAAAATAAATATTTAATATTTAATTTCGAATTGTGGCCCTGCGCCACGACTGGTCTCATTTACATTATATCAGTAGTATAATTATTGGAGATTTAGTAGTTTTATAAAGCATTGGAAATAGGGCAAATCAATAAAAACAAGAAGAGTATTTTTTAATACAGTTAAGAAAAAACGACAAATATAAACTAAGCTTTACATAGAGCTTATTAAAGTCGGATTCAATTTTAATTTATAATAGAGAAATTGAAATTACTTCAATATTTCCAACTTATAATATGTAATTATATTTTAATTTGATTTTTTAATACCACAATTTGTAGATTAAATTACTTATAGATAATTATAAAAACATTTTTTGATATATACACAAACTTTTTGATATATGCCTAACAGGGACCAACTATTGTCCTTAAAATGTAAATACATAAGGTAATTTTCAAAATTACCTTCTTTCTACACTAACATTTCAAATAGTATCTTGACCTTTCTTTGATGCTCTTTTACTGTTTCTGGAACAAGTGTTCTTTTGTATTTTTAGTTGGCATACTTTTCAAGACTATTAAGAGGTCTTGACCCTTTTTCTGTGAATAATATCTAATAACTCGTGACTAAACAGGTAGATTGTGATATATTCATATAAATAATATATTTTTTATTTAGTTTCACATATCTCCTGTATAGAGCAGGGAAAGGTGGCTATTATTATATTTTTATAATTTCTATTATTTCATATTTATTTTCACAACGTGAATTGATTAATGAAGCAAGATGAGGATAGATACAGCTTGCCTCATTATTATGGATTAGATGGTCGATAAAAAGGTTCACTGGCCGAAGGAAAAACTTGTGGCTCAGCTGAGAAGTATCAAAGATTGGGCCGGTAGTAGACCGGGAAGTATTAGACCAGACAAAGCAGAATTTGAGAAGTAGGCAGGCAACGAGAATTGAAGAGGCACCCAAAAAATATATTAATGAATAATAATTTGTTCCTACAGGACTTTCACAACCTTTGTTTATACCGAGATGATCACGTTTTTAAATTAAGAACGTCCACCAGGTCCTGGTTCCAAGGAAGAAAATCAACAATTATGTATTTTTAAATATAAAAAATTAGGTAAACTAAAAATAAATGTAAAAACCGACTATAACAATACACGTCTTTGTTTAAAGGCCTTCATTGGAAAGTGTGGCAGCTCTGCTGATATTAACTTCGCCACGAAACTCGCATTCAGCGACCTCACCGCAAGCTCCTCAGAAATGCTTCACTATAGGCCGTTTTAATAATAAATGTGCAACCTTTTGTTGTTTTACATATATTTTTGTATAAAATTTTGTGTAGATTTTTAAACATTTATGATAGGCACCTGATGTTGTATCATCTAAGAAGAGTACACCTTTCATTTATAAATGGATTAAGCAAAGTATTCAAGAACTGGCTATTTAAATACAGTATGATCAAGGAGTAGTGGCCACCCTGAAGTTAGGTTTTCTTAAATTTTCCGCATTTTTTTATCGGAAATAAGAAAAATCATAAAATCAAATCTGCTTATTTACAATTAACCTTAGCGCGGCCACGACTTGTTGACCGTACTGTACTTATATTAACCGTAAGTACATTAGGAAAAGAGAGAATATACTTCAAAGTACAGAACTTAATGACAACACACCAACACCATTTTTTTCATTGTATAATTGAAACTATTAAATAAATGAACTATTCTTATTAAAAAGCTACATATATACTTGGCCTAAGATAATATATGCATAGCTAAAATAAATTAATGTGAGTAAGATGTAATTAATTTAAATACTAGAATGCATATTTTGTATTATCACTCACGGCCTCGGTAGCGCAGTAGGCAGCGCGTAAGTCTCATAATCTTAAGGTCGTGAGTTCGATCCTCACCCGGGGCATATTTTTTATTTTAAATAACAGCTATATTATTATTTAAATTATATAATTTCTATATATTTATTAATTCTAATTTTACAGTATATTATATTCCTAGAGCAAATCAAAAAACTTGTAAAAATCAAAGGCTTGTAAGTGTTAAATGAAATCAGTCTAAAAAAAATCTGTGTGGGCATAACTTAATGATAAAAATACCTTTTTAAGTTTGACATTTTTAACAAACGGCAGCCATAACTAAGTTGCTATACCTACAGCAATGATTAAAAAACAGGCATAGACTGTACCTTAGCAGGGTAGAAAGATGGAATTTGTTTACCAGAACGAGGAAATAAAAATAATTAATTGCTCCTCCGTGATAATCGAATCCACAACCATCCCATACAATCACATGCTGACTGTGCCATGACTGCCCAACTCTATAATCATAAGAAAACAATAAAAAAAATAACTCTCATTTATGTAACAAACCCATTTTACCATACGTTTGCCCCGTCGAGCCAAAAACAATGGAAGGTTAGTTGGGCTCTTACAGCCACGCTGGAGGTCTTTACTTGCATATTGCACTTTCTATCGGCCGTTGTGTTACATTTTGCTGAACTGTTTCCCGTTCCCACTGAAACACTCAGTTTTGATTGCCGCGTTGGTAAATGGTGCCTCTAATTAATGTTTATATAAATTACCTAGCTTAAATATAATTAAATGAAACTTATAATGCTTAGAATAATTTTGCTAAATTGCTATAGAGGCACAGTAGCACAAGCGTTAATGAAGCTTATTTATTTTTTATCGTTTGTAAATTTTTTATGCATTGACATCTTTTTACTCATGGTAATTCTACCTTTGTAATTGTAATTAGATGCAAATATAAATGATTATTCTGTTTTTAATTTCAACTACAAAAAACATTAATGCTTAAATTATTGTCACTATCCTGATTGATTTAATCTAAAATAGAACGATCAAAACCAGTTCGCAATCATTCAAAATTAGGCCGGAAAATTAAAAAAACGAAGTGATGTGTCACTACTCTCTATATTCCATACTGCCGAAAATATGTTATAGTAAAAAAAACCGTCTTGTAAGTCCCATCTCTAATGCCAAAATAACTTATCCAACAAGGAAACCACACGAATCTTTTTATTTTAAACATAAACCCACGAAATTGCTCGAGTCAGATTTACCAGAATTATTTTCTTAGCCAATTCTCCCATTTGTACTAATGGAGTGGCCTCATAAATATTTTCCTTCGAATATCTTCAGATAAATCCTTATTAGGTAATCCTTGTTTACATTTGGATATAAAGGAAGTAGTGAAAGCGTGATAAACACAACCATGAAATGACATTTCGTCATCTCAGGACCATTTTATATTATTATTTTAAGGAAATATTTATTGTCACAGATATAAAAAAAAAACTTTTACATATAAATATGACTAATTAAAAGTCGCTCAATTAATAGAACATTTATATATATATTTTTATGGATCGATTAAGAACATTTCTGTTAATAAAAATATATTTCTTTCTTATAAAAATCGTGAAAATAGAACTAAATATGCAACTTGTCATAGTTAATTTCTTCCTATTAATGTCAAAGCTAGTATTTAAAAGTACGCTACAACGAATGCATAGCGGAGTGCTCGTGAGTGTACAGACTGAAGAGACTGCATGTTGACAGTACTTTTTAAAATTACATCATATAAGTACTATGATATTATATTAACACAAAATAGAAATATATTTTATAATTTATATGAGAAATGTGGAGAGATGGTAAGACTTAATGCGTTTGAAAGGGTCCACTTAAGCCTACATGTGGGTCTCGACTGGCTCTGGTATAGAGGTCAGCTCTAGCTCAGCTAGTCCCAGGATATGCAGGCACTACCCCAAGTTCCTGTCCCTGCAATGTGATGGAAACCGACACGGTGAAAAATAAAAATATTAAGGAATTGTTCCTTACTCATTACTTATTTTATTTAGCTTATAGAAGCGTTGACATAGGAAACATAATGTCAAAACATTCCAATCTCCACATCCAATTTTGGGAGATATTACGTGTAGAGTAGTGGAACTCCACGTCACGCTTTATCTTATCACCAAAGCCAGGAAACGAAAATAATTTATTTTCCCGAGTGGGAATCGACCCATAACTGTCGAGTTTATAATCAGACGACAGTCTTAATGATAAAATATGAAATTAAATATGATTTTAAAATGCTTACTTTCAAAATTAGTATGAAAATCGAATCCCAGAGCACATACGTTGTCAACAGTACCATAACAAACCAGACAATCATCGAGTTACGCAAAATACATTTATAAAACAATTTCAATTATTGAAACAGTCAATACTCGTTATACAAATAGAAAAGATTAAAATGGCTTTTGATCCTTGTATAATAAAATTGAAAAACAGATTACCTTTGAGCTTGATTATCCCAATTGCTTTGCCGATATATAAATATGGGGAGTGGTGTATGGAGGACAAAATATTATTGTGTTTTTATACGAGGTAAGCAGAGAGAGAGAAAGAGAACCTAGCATATTCCATTTTCTTATATACATTTCGTTTCATAGCGTAACATAACGCCTTTAAGCAGTGATCAAAAATATTTTTAATTTATTTGTTCCAAATCAAAATTGACCCCACAACCATCATCAATACAATTATATAATTGAGATCTAGATCAAGTTTCTAGCTACTCACTTAATATGGAGATAAATAACAGTAGAGACTAAAAGAATCAAGTGTCAGAGTTCTCTTTTTCTTTATTTTTTTCCCGAATTAAGGCATTTTATTTTATCATAATGAGGATATAAAAATAATATAGAAATTCCTGAAATGGAATTGAACGCACAACGATTGCCGTATACAACCAGTTATAAACCCAAGGGTATCTACAATTATCAGTTAATTAAAAACATTTCCATCATGTATTATTAAAAGCTTATTTCAGATTTTGGTTATTACTTGTTGTTTTAATAAGCACAGCATCATTAACTGAGTTCGATCAGTAATTATTAATTATTAAAGTGTATCTACGGTATATGCATATTTTAAAAAAGGAAAAATATTTTTAATTTTAATATCTATTTTTCGCTGCAGTCGTGGCGCAGAGGCTCAAGTGTGTGATAATAAAAGCGACTGGTTGTGGGTTTTTTTACCACTCGAGGAAATAAAATATTTATTTAAATGCCCCCACAAATCGGTGGAAAATGGGGAACGGACTGACTTAACACTACGTTTCCTCTGCCTACCCTACTGTGTGCGGGATACAGCGTGAAGCGGAAAAAAATTATATGGACTGGATTGAGATAGTTAAAAATAAAATATGTTTTATTATTAATCGATAGTGGAATTTATTTAAAGTGCTTTCATCTTAATTCTTAGTGCCAGTGTAGCAAAATCTATCTAGGCTATCATTTCTATAGCCCTATACAGATAGTTAAAAATATTTAGTCCTCTAAAACGGACATCACCAAAGTGAAGAAAGACATCCCGGTCCGGATGAACTGAAAAAAAAATAGATCAATATATTTATATGCTGGTCCACATAACAAGGTAGGCAGAAGGAATATGGGAATCTAGTGTTAAGACACTCCGTTCCGTTGACACACTTCCGTTCCCCACTTTCCACATTTGCCCCGTTACCAGAGCAAAATTAATAAAAATATTAATCATTTCCGTTACTCTAGTGGTAACTGAACCCACAAGATGTCGCGTTTGCAGTTCCACGCTTGTGCCTCTGCCCTGCCCTAGTGTCAAAACACTACATTCGTAGTGTTAATAAATATTAAAATATAATAAAATGTTTATACAAATAAATGTATACTTGAATAAACATAATAAGAATGAAATAAGCTGTAATCAATTATACTCTTGAACCTCACCCAAGTGAACGTCGGCAAAGAAAGTGTTATCGAGCCAAAAATGTAAATGGGCATTCTTTGACTGAGAGCCATTTTGAAAATACGCACACAGACGCGATGCTTGGAATTGTATATATACCAGTTGTCTGTTACGGCCATTTCTAATTGTTCACACTGGAATAACAAAAGATAAGTTATTAACTAGAGACCCGCCTGCGGCTTTGCCAGCTTGAACTTCATAATTATATTATTTATTTACTAATATTATTTATTTACTAATTCGAATTATATTTATAAGAATTGTTTATTTTGCATTGTTTTTATAAGAATACAATTTAAAAGATAATATTCATAAGTTGGAAACTAAAGTTTCAGCTAATTCATAAAGCAATTATTATGTAGTAGTTTTAGCGTACATTTTTTTAAAATCTTGGTATAGCTTTTTTATTTATGAATTGATTTAAATATAATAAACATTAATGTTAGGGGAAATAACAGATACAACAAACATACAGATTTGTCACAATACAACAGGAAAAACTGCATTTAAATCAGTTAAGATGTTTAAGACATTAGCAAGCACAAACACACAGACAAAGAGATAAGCCGACAAACATATAAATGTTTTTTTTATTTAATATAGATTATATTATAATAGAAGTTTAAATTAACCAAAAATTGAAGATATAGCTAATGTAAATAATCACCACAAAAATATTTTTTTATGTTACCTCATTGTCGACTTGTTGTCCCAAAGAACATAACATAAGCACTATTAGAATATTACAAATTTCATGAATGTAATATTTCACAGTGTCAGGCGATAATTTGTCCTAAAAAAGTATGAATAAAATTTAAAAAACATATAGTTTTAATCAAAAATTTAAGTGCAAGTAAATTTTCTGTTTCTAAATAGAGTCCGCCCGTACCTATTAAGTACCTGTAAGTACTGTTTCCTTTTATAATTTTAACAAGTCAAACACAGTTCTCTTTTGCACAGTTAACGACTTTTAGTATTATATAAATAAAACAAATAATATAACGAGAACTATAAAATGTATGAGCAACATAAAATTTATATATTAAAATAGTAATAAGAAATATTAACTTAAATAATAAATTAAGTAAAAATAAATCCGTAGCAGGTTTAATTCCTATCCCTTATTTTTTTAAATATTTCTTGTAAGACATTTATTTTTTTGTTGTCCTATATCTTATAAAACA
>FASU01026470.1:387-16669 GCA_001486225.1 Heliconius pardalinus sergestus
CTTTGCCTTGTTACCAGAGCGTAGAAATGAAAATATTATTAAATAATAATAAATTTATCCGAATGGGAATCGAACTCACTATGTTTTTCAATATGAAAAAAATTTCGTTCGTTTAATACAATTCGTAGAAAAATGATGCTTTTTTAAATTAAGCCGAGAGGGAGAGAGAGTTAAAATCTTAGAAATTGTAATAATTAACTCAAGTTTATTATTACAATTTCTAGGATTTTAACTAATAATAAATACTATTATAACAATTTTCCTTGCAGTCAAAAGGAAAAATACCAACCCATTTTAATATTTGCATATAAATAAAACTTAGAGACAACTTTACAATTGATAATAACTTGTTTTAAAAGAATACTAGACGTTTTAAAGTAATTTTGGAGTTATCATCACCTAACATTGTTTAAAAAGTTATTTTTCGCTAATGCAAATTTTATTTGATAATATAATCATTAATTTATTAAGTCTGCATTAGACTTGGTGCTATCTGTTAGACTGCCACAATATTGCAACATAAACATGTCTAATTACGATAATATTCGTATGTACATTTTTGTGCTGTATAACTGATGTTGTATTTGAAATGAGGGTAGTTGTTAATTCAATATTTTTATAATTATATTAATAAGGGTTTGCATTGATTAGTACGACCTAAATTTAATTTTATGGGATTTAATTAGAAAAAATAAGGTATATTTTTATAAGTTTTCTTTTTTTTTAATGATAAAAAGTGTATTGAAATCTTTGGTCGTTCAAAAAAAACACCCACAAACAAAGAAAAATAATTATTATTTAAAAATTAAAAGTTATTTTCACAATTAATTATATTACAATAAAAATGTCAAAGAAATAATAGAACCTACACCTCTCATACTAAATTCAATACACTGTAACAGACCATCGACAATAGACTGTGGGAGCAGCTCATGTAAAATGCATAAAGTACTTTCGTACGCTGTCTTGATACGCACAGATGTTTCGGTGAAAGGAAATTTTTGTGGCCGTGAAAAGTTCATGCTGAAATTTTAATAAACTACACCCCAGTGGATCAATAACAATTGTTAGATACGGTAATAGGTCGTGGATTCTATGCTTGGTTGAGGCAAAATTATTTTTTATCTATTTTCCAGTTACATTTTGTAGTCATTTCACATTGTTATAGTCGTGGCCCGCAACTTTGTATATATGGACTTTAAAACCCTATCCTATATTCCCCAGTACTCCTTAACCTAAGTACATCCCAAATTATTGTTTTTTGAGTCTTATAATTTCTCTGTCTGTGCGTTGTTTTTATTTAGCAGCTCTGGTAGACAAAACGCGGCATTAAGTTCCGCCACTCAATACGCAATGTCTCAAAAACTGGGCAGAAAGTGGAAAAAGGAGTGTCTTAACACTACAGTAAACTAAAGCGAGATGCTAAAAACATATGTTTCATCTATTCCAGTGCCTCCCAACACCGATTGTACTGCACTGAATACGTAATATCCAGTTACTTTCCAAGCATTCGTTCACCATATACTTAGTTGCAAGTGAAATTTTCTGAAATTATATGCGTTTATTTATTTTAAATAGCCTTTGCAATTATAATTTAACTTTAAGAAATCATGTTACCTTTTTTTTTTTGCTTTTATTTTAATGAGAATGATTTTCATTAATTTCTTAACACAACATATATATATTTTTATTCTACCCCTTCCGTTTATTGCAAAGTAGTAGCAGTAAGGATGAAGACACTCCGTTCTCCAGGCACACCCGATTTTCGAGACACTATACGTTGGTGCCAAACTCAATGCCGTGCTTTATCTTTTTACCAGAGCAAGGAAATGAAAATTCAATGCCTCGAATGGGAATCGAACGTACGACCGTTTGCAGTCTAACACTGTACAGCTGCGCTACGACGGCTTCATAACATGGTATTTAATCTAGTTATTTATTGAAAGAGGCTGAGCTTGGTATCGGTCGCGCAAACTATTTAAGCATGAATCCGGGTTAGCGTAAAAATAGGTTAACAAGCCCACACTTTAAAAAAATCAATAATGTTATATAACTTGATATTTATAAAAAAATTAAAAAAATAAGCCCTCGTGGCACCAGTTCTGCACCTGACAGTAACGCGACGGTTGTGGGATCGATTCCCATTCGGGGAAATTAATTATTTTAATTACTTAGCTCTGCGGAGAAGATAAAGTGCATCATTGAGTTCCGCCACTCTACACGAAATGTATTGAAAATTGGGCGGAGAGTCTTTTGAGGTTATGCGGTAAAAGTATGAACTGTTATTTTTTATTTGTACTAAAAATAAAACAAATACTGCAAAAATAAATAAAAAAACTACTAAATACTATAAACATAATAAACATCTTACCTAATAAACATTTTAAAATATGTAAATTATATTTTAATAAATTACCAAGTTATCTCCTATTTTTTTATTTTATAATATACATTAATACTAATCTATAATAATAAGTTGAAAATGGAAATGCTATTTATATACCTAATAATTGATTACCTGAGCAAGGAAATGAAAATAATTCATAATTTAATAAATGTGAATCGAACCTTAACCTAACCTAATAAATGAAAATTAACTCAAAAACGAACTTCTAATCTAAACTCTCATACTTATTAGCACTTCAGGAAACAAATAACACTCCTTGTCCAATACACAATGAACCAAAAATAAAGTAAACACTTAGCTTCAAAGGTTTACTCTCCAAAATACAGAGAAAAATACGTAGAAATAATAAAAAAAATACTTTGAAAAGTATACCACATACGTTTATGTAGAATAGGGAGATGGAGGGTGGTTGGGGCGTCGACCTTGCCATTTCGATGCACACCACGTGCTATACTTTTGTCGTCTAGAATAAGGTCACGCTCATTACATACATAGGTTACATTCGTCTTGGTAACCTCAAGATGAGGAGTTTGTAACGCAGCCAAACATTTATTTAGGCTAATGGCTTTAAAAATAGAGTTTTCAATATTTGTATATTTTAAGTAAATATTAAGTATTTAATAATATGAGGCCAGTCTTGGCGCAGGAGCACAAGCGTGCAGCTGTAAACGCAACAGGTTGTGAGTTCGACTCCCACTAGAAGAAAAGAAAATATTTCATGTTTTCATTTTCTCTCTCTGGTAACGACACTAAGCGCGGTGTTGAGTTTCGCAACTCAACACACTATACCGAGACGGACACGAATTCTTATTGGGAACGGAGTGTCTTAGGACTAGGTTTTCAGGTTCCTTCTGCCTACCCTGTTATGCGCAGAACGTAGCGTGAAGCTAGAAAAATAACCACTCATACGTACCCCTTTTTACCCTATGACAAATCTAGTTAACTTAGAAAAAAACATATTTTTAAAACCAATATAAAGTAGAATTGAACCTAAAACATCGGTAACAACATCAACTATCGCTAATTATGTCACGATAGCGTCGTATGCTAATGATACTAATATCAATGTAATATTTAAATACGTAATAACCAGTAATGGATAAATTAATCGTGCACTCTACTTTTTATCAAACAGGAAATAAAATGCTATAAATAGTTATTTAAAAATTATAAATTGTGTAAATTATAAGATTATAATATGGTATTTATAGAAATATTTTTTTTCTGTATTGCAGATGGCGCTTTAAAAACCGAAATACCAGAAGGATAACACAAATTAAAAAGATAAAAACTGAAAATATTACTATTACTTTAATTTTCCCTGTCAAATATGCAAAAGAATATTATAATAGCATCATAGCAGAATAATTTTATTACGACTGAAATCTATCAACGTCGAAATCAAGAGCAAGCATGTAAACGATCAAAAGCTCAAAACAAAAGCTCTAACAAGTTCCTGTATTTTTCAGAGCAAAGTAGAGAAACAAAATTGCTAAAACTTAAGGGGGCGACGACACCGCCGAACCGCGTTGAAATGTATTCAAATATATGCGCGATTAATTCAGGCTGCATAGCCAGCGGGACGGTGTTAGTAGTGGCACCCAATCTCACTTTCTACGCGGATCGATGAGGCCGTGACCTTCACAATGCCTCTTATTTGCTTTATGCTAGGATTTTTTTGGACAATTTCCTGGGATGGATCTATGGATGCTTAGATCCTGATCTGAGCTGCTGTGGGTGGTAGAGTCGACGGGTCACCCAATTTCGTCAAACGAGAAGCTAAATGTGTCATAATTTTAGAATTTATCTGGCTTATGAGTATATTTTAGAAAAAATATTTATTTTTATGATAATTCAATTCAATATCACGTGTTTTTGTAATACAAAGTTCATCAAAGTCTTAGAATTTCCAGTTTCTTATATTACTACCTACATATTTCTACAGATTTAACCCTAATAATATCATATAACTGTTCACTTTTTATTTTTTTTTAATGTATCATTAAAAATCAGGACTTCCATTTAAAAATATTTACTTTTCACATCTACAAATTATCAACAGCTCTTAACAAAATAACTTATACAAGAGCTTCAAGCTTACATTCATAAATGGACAGGAAGTAAAAAATAGAGTCTATTCTAAAATACCTCGAACTACGATTACAACAGAACTACAAAGCCATATCAATGCCCTCCTCTTACCAAAGCAAAGGTTTACTCAAAAGTAAAATTCCCTTGTAAAATTCCATTTCAGGTCTCAGAGGTATCGAAGAACACGTAGAAGAATATACACATAAAAATAGATAGTGGTCGGGGCGTAGACGCGTCGCTGTGTGAGTGCGACGTGACGCAAGTACTACGAGACGCTGCGCTAGTGTGCGTTGTATGCGATGCACGGATATATAGAGTGGCGAGAGTCTTTGAGAGAACGTGACGTCACTATTTATTGAATTAATGGAAAATTAATATTGTTTGAAAAATGGTTTTGTCTTAATTGAATTGTTTAATTTTGACTAAGTTGAGAATTAAATATTAAGTTTAGTTCATTTATTTCGTGTTGTTACTTTTGTTTTATATTAATTATAAGCGTCTATGTTTTCTGTAATGAAATATTTGCAAGTAAACAACAATAAAATTGACAAGTAAAATGAGCCCTACAACCAAATCCAAAAATGTATATATGGAATTATATTTTTTTAACTACCCTAGACCTGTCCAATTTATCCACATATACAACTATATAACATAACAAGCGCAATTTATCGACATAACACATAAAGTACCCACTTAAAAGGAAACGTTTTAAACTATTTTCAAAGTAAAACTATGTTTAACGAACACATCACGTACATTGGTACTAAACATAAACACACTAAAATTATACTTGTATTCAGCTACACGCTACATCCCACACATAGCAGAGTAGGCAGAGGGAACCTAGGAGCCTAGTGTTAAGGCACTCCGTTCTTATTACATAGTTAAAGGTTACACTTTGGTTCCCCACTTTCCATAAAATTCTGAATGTCATTGGGTGTTAAGTGGTGGCACAACGCCGCATATTGCTTTGACACCATAGCAAAGCAGACCATTGCAAGAGCAACTATTAAATATTTCATTTCCTCGAGTCGGAATCAAACCCATAGCCTGTTCCGCTTGTATCCCTACGGCCTTGAACAGTACCAAAACTCAAAAACACACAAACATACACTCTCTACCAAACCCATCATCAAGACTCATCGGATCCACAACACTCACCCACACACACAAACCGTTGCCGTCTCTACGTGCCGTCGTCTTGGCAACGAGACGCATGCGTGGGACCGCCCACCTCCCCCCCGTGGATTACAAATCTATTCTATATGATTGGTCATTGAAAGGCAGGACATCGCAGGTTTTTTTCCTAACAATTTAATCGTCAGCCATCATTAAATGATTATTACGTGATTGATAACGTGGAAATGATAGTAATGATAGAGTTCCAATCTATTGGTGGTGAGTATTTAAGTACTAATTGTTAGGAACTTGCTCTACATTCTTATGGTAATGCAAAGAAATTCATAAATTCTTCAGCTGCACTTATTTTGATTGGATTCAGATTGATATTGATTTTATGTTTAATTTCAGTTAACAAGTGTTTTGTAAAAAACAGACTATTGCAAGCTATTCAAACGAAAACATTTACAAGACTACTAAAACTTAATGTCTCAAAATAAGCGAAAAGTAGAAAACAGAGTGACTTGACACTAAGTTCTTACCCAAGCACAGTAAATACGAACATTTCAAAGGAAAATACCATATTAAATACATAATAATTGACAATCCTGTGTACAGGAGGGAATGAGACAGGCTCTACATTAGGATATCACTCACACAACGACTGTACGTGTGTTATGCTCGTAGGTACTCTACGCTAGTTCATAACTGCAATCCATCCTCTGTTAAGGTTGAGTGATTTTACATTTACTTCCTAATTGAAATTATTCATTTTGAATATCATTCGGGGTTGTTATTTGTTTGGTAATGATGGGTGGGTGGGTTCATCTTGCTATCTAAGGATGTAATAGGACAAAGTGCGGTGTTGTGTTACGCGTTTCTATGAGCAATGCTTGTTGTTTTAGCAATGGAAGACAATTTAGTTATATTCAGTATTTTCTATAAAATTTCATCCCAGTTTCATTTATATGTATTTAAACATATTGTTTATTATTAGGATACAAGTGATTTTGTGAATTAAAGGTAATAAATTGTTATTTTTTATGTATTTTTCATTTATATTCTGACTATTCCAAAAGTTGGTAGCAAAATTATAAATTTATTATTCCTTTACAGTGGTTTTTTTATATAAAATTTAACACTGAATATTTCTGTACTTCTCCCATTCCTTTTAATGTGACTATAACTTATGCTATACTTCAAAAGACGCTAAAAGAAAGAAATATATTAAAAAAATAAATTAATAAATTCAACTATAAATATATAATTCAATATTAAAACATAAATTTCCATTCATACATAAAAACTATTACCTTAAGCTTAAACTCATTCATTCATAACTTTTTATACATCGAATACACTTAAAAAACAATGTAAACATCTAAATGATTAATATTAACATAAATTCTGATTTATACAGCGTAGCGCTAAGACCTCTTTAGTTTTATTTCGAAACCGACAGCGCCATCTACTATCGAATAGCAGAACTATCACCGCCATGGTTCTTGTCTAAGTTTTTTATATATAACGAAAAAATACTGTAAAAAGTTATAAAATATAATAGTTTTATATTAAAAAAAATATACAAAAGTGCCAAAATATCTGTATAATAACGTACAATAGTATGATATTTAAATTAAGGTCATTTCAAGGCTTCATTAATTCATTATACATATAAATTATACATGAGGTTATTATCATTGTTTGCGGTTTCTGCTTTTTACATCGCATAATGAAGACTTTAACTTAACACCTGTCGTTTACTTTTTAAATGATTACAATTTTTGTATAACTTTTTTTTTGTAATATTACGTAATATATAAAAATGGAATTAAAGTTGTGTTATTAGTATTTTAATTTGGCTTTCGAGTTAAGCGTTTACGATATGAGCTATTCCTGGACTCAATACAAAATAATGTCATATTCTATTACAAAAATAAATTATTGACATAATTAATAAAATAAAAATAAAAATAAAAAATATTTCTTATAATACTATAGAAGAAAACTTCGATGTAATATGAAACACCTACAAAACTATATGTAGCTAAAAAAAGTTATTTTAAACACAAATAAGTAATATATTATTATATATTTAAAAGTGAAAAGGGGAAAGGTTGGAAATAATAAAGAAATCTGTAGAATTATTAAATATAAATATTATTTAATAAAGAATCTTAAGTGCGAGTGAATTTTCTTAAATTGAATTCAATTCATTACAACACACGAGGATTATGTTTTAAAAAATGAGGAAGATTTAGAAAATTAAAAAAGAACGATTTATTTTCTAAAACTTCTGTTTTTCTCACATACGGAAACAAAGCTTGAAAATGTATATAACATATTTATTTAGTGTGCAGTAAGAAAAGTTTATATTACGAATAGCATTAAAGAAATGCAATTAGCATTAGAGAATAGAAAAACCACTAATTTTTATACTACAAAAATAGACGTAGAATTCGAAAAAAAATGTTATCTTCAAAATAATAATATTTTGGATACTTCTAGTAGGAATAAAAATAGGAAAAAAAATGTTCTTTGTCTATCGACCTGCAGTCATCGTGTTTTTGCCGGCGGCACTGATTTTCGCCGCTCAACACACAAAGTTTGTCATTTGAGCCGAAAGCGGAGAACGGAGTATCTTAACACTAGGTTATCTCTGTCCACTATGCAATATGTGGGATACAAAGTAATATTAAAAAATATATATAAATAGATGCCTAAAGACTAAAACCATTCATTATATTACTATGAAACTTAATTTTCCTGTTATGGAAAATGGCAAATTATTTATCTATACAAATACAACTTAGATAAGATAGGTAAACACTGTATGCTGGTTATTTACATAAATGTATTTCCCTATGATTAAAATAATGGAGTTATAACGAAAACTTATGTAAAAAATAAAAATAATTTAAAAGCTACATGCTTTGACCAAGATATATTCCTGTTTGAAAGAATTATTCGTTTATTGAATTAAAAAATAAGAAAAGATAAATTGATTTGTATTTAATGAAAATAAAAACTAAAATAGTTGTTCTTTTTAATGTAAAGGTTACAAATTGTTTAATATAACACAATGGTAGCTACCCTGCATGCAACTCAAACGATCTACATATTTTAAGGCTTTATTTTCCTTTTCCTTAGTTAACTCGAAGATAGGGCCTATAATATCTTTCATTTAATACACAATGTGTATAAGCAAAAAGAGTGTTCATTTAAAAGATGTTATACCCCCCCCCCCCAGATATGCGGGAAAATGATGAAAATAGCAGCTTTACGATTTTTCCTGTATAAAAGCATAAGGGATTCCCGGGATAAGCAGACCGAACCTAGAGTTAAGACACTGTCTGCACCCAACAAAAAAGCTCGAAATATACTATGTATTTCTCTCTTAGCTCATACGTATATGTATATGTAAGTATGTATGTACGTTTACACATACCTAGTAAATAAAGTACTGTTAAACTCACATCGTTCCCATGATTGCCCCGACGGTACCCAACCGTGAAATGAAACTACAGCTGGCAACATAACTCGAAAACAAAGGGTAAATAATGTAGGTATATACTTGCATCCTGGTTTTGTCTAATTGGTGCGAAATGAAATACTCATTTGCTCATAAGCGTATTTGTTATGAGATAGTTTCATTTTTCACTGTATAGCTAGTGAGTTCGATTTTTAATTTGTAGTATATTTAAGTAAAATCTATATATACAATAACATGTAAATAATATGTAGGTTGAGGCTATTTGTGCGACTGTAAACGCAACAGGGTGTGGGTTCGATGTTAGTTAGGACATTCCGTTCACCTTTAAGACAATGGCGTTTCCAACTTTCCACCGAATTCTTGAGGCATTGCGTGTTGAGTGGTAGAACTCAACTCCGCGCTTTATCAGAGCGAGGAAATGGAATAAATATTTCCATTTCCTCGGGGAATGAACAAATACTTCATTCCCCCGAGTGGTTCATCATATCCAGAACAGTCGCGTTTACAGTCGCACGGCCTCAATTCTATGTTACTACTTTATTGACTCTGGTTTTCAACACATTTACCTCCGAAAATATAGAAAAATATTTTAACAGTCGTATCTAAACCAAGAGAAGTCACATGAAACGCATTATACAAAAGTTGTTTTATATGAAACAGTGTAATTTGTATCAACAGAATGGCATACGATGGGCGTATAGCGATTTGCTGGTAGCACGATGCGTGAAATGAATAACGCAGACAGATACTGTGGTCTTTATATGTATATGTATATATAATAATAATAACAAACTATTAGGTTAAATATCCAGAACATATCTTAGATTATAATAAACTGAGAATTTTCTTAACATTACTATTGACATTTTTTGGTTTAGCTAAATTTAAGTGAAACGGAATAACAAATAAAATACGCAAAAAATTATACATAAGTATTATTTATTCCTCTGCTTACTCAAGCAGACGAATAAAGTTGGTGTTGGATTCCACCACCCAACGGACAATGTCACGAAAATTGAGAACAGTAGTGTCTTAACACTAGTTTCCCTCCGCCCAGCCCGTCATGGCTTTTCCATTACACATATAGGTAATGACTTGTGAATACTTGACTCTTGACTCTTACAAACGTAATTTTAGAATGAGAGAAATTTTAGAATTTCATAAATGATAAATATTTTGATTGCTATAAAGTGAAATATTATAAAGTGAATAATAATAGTCGTTAACTACTAATGTGCGTTATATTTCTAATAATTTCCAATGACTTTATTATACAGTGGTTTTATAATTAAGATTTTTCTTGTGATTGAGTCTAACACACATATATAAATGTTATAATAATTATACTAAAAACATTTTATATGGACATTTGACCGTAGAGTTTTACTCTACTACTTTTGGCTTTTGGTACTACTTACTATTTGGGGGAGTCTCTACCAATCTAAGCAAAAATATTCAATAGGCTCTCTTCTTAATTTTCCAGACCATAAATCACAAGCATCCAGAAAACGTTCCAAAATATCAAATATAATATCTATAGACAAAACGCCAGTATACGATGTACAGTGTACGGTGAATACAATTAAGCGATCCCCGCAATCCGGTAAATTATAAATTCCATGGGAAAGGCGACAGGTGTCGTAATCGCATGAGCTCGAATCATCCCCGCCATAGAATATGAGAGAGATGTTTCTAGAAAATTATTTGGAAAATTTCAATCTCAACATTTTGATAGAGCGTCTAGGATAAGCTTATTTAAAAAGATACATAAATAAATTGACAGCTTCAGGTTGTGTCTGGTATAGTAGAGTAGGAAATGGAACAGAGTGTAAAGATCTTCGTTCTCCATTTTCCGAGTAATTTTCGATACATTATGTGTTGAGTGGCGAAAGTCAACGCCGTGGTTTGCCTGATGAACAGAGCGAGAAAATTAAGTGAAGTGAAGACCAAAATGTGTGACGTCATAAGTCAATTGTGGTTGTGGGATGGGCGTCGTACGCTTTACGGTGAGCTTGCATTGTTCTGTGTACAGATAGGCTAACTTAACTAATTTTCATTCCAATGAGAGATGGGAAGATGTTGAAATGTACTCTTATGTGATAAATTTCCATCTACTTCTCTTCACAGATGGAATGCTTTTTGCGTCAGCAACTGATATAATTCAGGCTGTCATGTCGTAGTGCAGCAGCAGATCGTCTTTGTGGGTTCGATTCCCACTTGAGTGAATAAAATATTTTTTATTCAGCCTCTTTAGTAACCAGACAAATGTTTCAAAAATCGGACATTGCGTCATAGAGTGTCTTAACACTTCCCACCAGATTTCCTCTGCTTACCCTGCTATAAGCGGGATCAAGTTTGAAGCTTAAAAGAAAAAACTTATTGTTTCAATTTCCAAAAACAAAAATACAAGGAAACTCTACCAAACTGGCCTATCTGCGTACAACCTCAACAGTCACTAGGCACGAACTACGTAGGTACATAATTGGCGAGTATTTGCGCAGAGCCACGTGAAATAACATCTGACGGATAACTCGCTATCCGAAGCTATTGTTTTTAGTTTGGACTGTGTATATTATAAAATGAAATGTATCATATTAAAATATTAAATTTTACTGTTTTTGTTTTTTTTTTGTTTTTGAGTTATTGTTTTTTGGTAAGTTGTTTTATTTTAAATTTTAAAAACACTATTGTTATATACACATATATATTTTTCTTTCAGGGCATGCAAAGAACCTAGTTTAATCATGCAAAGAAGCCAGTTTGTTCCCAATGCACCACTCAATTTTCGAGACATTGCTAGTTCAGCGGCTGGATTCATTCCTTCGGAAGGGAATTGAACCCACAACTGCCACATCTGCGATCAGATTGAATCAATCTGTTAAAAGATAATATAGGCCAGTCGTGGCGAAGGGGCAAGCGCGGCGTTGAGTTTCGCCGCTCAACACGCAATGCCTTCAGAATCCGGTAGAAAAAAAACTCCATCCGAGTTTCATTCTGAAAAAGTGAAGTCTACAAACATCATTGAATTGTTGCATACTAAGGAATACACTGAAATTCTAAGTAATAATATTATTTCACAAAAAAACACGGAAGCACGGCGTTAGGTTACGCCATCCACACACACATTAGGTCCCTTAGAAATAGACGGAAATTGAAAAATATAGTATCTTAGCACTCTCCTTGTCTAGCCGAGCAGAGGCGGACGAAACGTGATATTGAAAAAAAAATTCTTCCTAACTTCACTTTATCCCTAGTAGGGTAACCATACTAGCTAGAAGTACCAGTACCAGTAGAGGGGGTACCAGTAGGGGGGGTACAGGCTAAGTATATTAAATATTAGGTTTTAAAGTAATTTGTAGACACTCATGTTAATACAAAACAACTATAACACACTAATTATTCTAATTACAAAGTGTGAAGTTGCTTTAAATTATCATTGGTAGAAAATTGATGTGCAATCGAACGTTCAAGCATTATTTTTTTGCACTCGTAGGCGCGTTATGCGTTTAAAGTAGTAGAGATGTGACTACTGTAATTATTATTATCATTATTTTTAGCTTCATATGTATATGTAGGGAAATCTGGCAACCTAGTGCCATTAAGACAATTCCATTACCGACTTTCCACCAAATTCTGGAAGCTTTGCGTGTTGAGCGGCAGAACTCAACGCCGTGTGCTTTGACTGACCTTTAATATTTTTTTTACTACAACAACTACTACTACAAATAGAGTGTCTTCAAATAAAAAATATAGTGTAAGTAAGAGAGGGTAGAAGAGTATAAGAGGAGTTCTCAAAATTCTATAGGATCGGCATAAAACGGATTTTTAATTTTACGTCTTAAAGTCTCCACATACAAAATTACAGAAGACGATTAGTAGATAACCTAGTGCCATTAAGAAACTTCCGTAAAAAGGAACGTTGATATAAAAAACACATACTTACTCGTACATATGGACCTACAATCATACTTTTTGATATTCTGGAATTATTTTATGACATATTTCTTAATAAAAAATTCTAGAATATTGTTAGATTATCGATATATCGATAAAATTTGTCGACTATTGAAAGATCGTTGTTATATAAAAAATATAATAGGACAAAGTAACATGCTAAACGTAAAAATTTCCTTTTATTGCGTTTAAACATAACTGACGTGCTTACGATAGAAATTTATGAGGGAGAACTCTACAAATGCTTAAATCATAAAAATGTTTACATAATTATGTGCCTTAAATTGTAAACTTTAAAGGTTAGATTGGTACAAACTTAAATAATTAGTAAATATTTAAAGCAATACTGTATGTACTATAGAATTGAAGTCAACACAACGTCAGTTTTCACGCGTCAACAATTTTAAATACCTAGAAAACGTATTGTTAGAAAAAAAAATACAGTCGAATTGATAACCTCCTTCTTTTTGAAGTCGGTTAATAAGAAAATTTATTTTTCAAATAAAAGCTAATAGTGTCAACAAAATTGAGAAAACAAAAACTAAAAAATAAATACTTCTTACATTATTTGAGCAAATAACTTGAATAAAAAAAGATTAGGAAATGTCATTCATAAATAGTTAATGAAATACTTATTTCAACATACATAAATAAAAAAGCAATTCTGAGTAAACATGACTGTTGTTTGGTTCGATTAATTGTTTTCCTTACCTCGCTTTAGTAAGAAGACGAAGTACAGCATTGAGTTACGCCACTCACCACACAATTTCTCGAAAATTGGACGAAAAGTGACCACCAAGTTTTTCCACCCTATAGCTAAAAAAAATGCTTAAATATGATAAATTTAATAATAAATACCTAATACCATACTCTGAATTAGATATAAATAAAATTTCCAAATGATCTATTACTATAACAACTTGCACAAAGCGCAGCAGAAAACACCTAATATGGGTAATGATAAATTATCCTTATAATTACCCCGACAGGAAATCAAACCTAGAACCATTCACCAGTCACGAAGGCCTCTCAAGCTTCTAATAATTGATCAATGAAGCTTTAAAGTTCTATTCGTAGCTCAGAACATTTACCACTTTATAACCACACGCCCATACAAGTTATTAGCAAGTCCAATTGCCCTTAATACAGCTATAAGAATCTTGTGAAGGTGCAACAAAGATGAATGGAGAGGTCTTTATGGACTATAAATCAGTCAACTCATAGAGGAAGCTTTATATATGTAATTATTATTATTATATATATGTGTGTGCTTTAAATGTATGTAAATTTATAAGAAATGTATTAAAATTGAGTTTATTTTAAACTAAGTATAATAGAAGCTGTGGTTATGGAATGAAACCTGACTGTAACGCGATGGTTGTGGGTTCGATTGTGTGTAGTAAAATTCAAGAAACTTAATTTATTCCCCTTATAATAATAATATCATCATGAAACTTTCACAATTACAATTAGTAGGTACAATAATATGGTATAATCGAGCTGGTCCGATGGACGAGCCATGTCTTGAATAGTAGAACTCTTCAAAAATTGGGTTTTCTTAACAGTATTGAAGTTTAACATGTTTTTTATTTATTTTTTTAATTATTTATAATGTCTAGAACTAAACATATTCGCTAAATTATCCTCGTTCATAGTTATTTACAATGTAATCACAAGGGCAGCTTATGTAAAAGTTGTTTTCTAAGTTGCTTCTCGTTTACCCTGATATGACAATTTTAAATATGGATCTGGATGAAGAATTACATTTAAATTGTAACTAGCTTTTATATATATACTTAACATATAAAAATACGCATAAATATTAAATATCTTTGTGTGTTTTTTTGTGTTTAGTCGTAAGGAGAGAGAACTAAGCCCAGTTTATCTTACCGGAGGGAAAAATTAAAAAATAAACAAATATAATCTTTCCTCCGCGTTGGAATCGAATCCACAATCATCTTGTATACGCTTAACTACTGTCCCTACACCACGAACTTCAACGATTCTTATATTTATAATATTCACGAAAAAAACACTCTTTTTCATACATAGCAAGGCAGAGATGATCTGGTGTTAAGCCACTCCATCCTCCACGTAACCCTCAATTTTCGGAACATTGGTTATTCAATGACGTAACTCAACACCGCGCCACACATTAAAAACGCAATAATTAAAATATAATTGCTCAAAATATTAGCCGGTTAACAATCGTTGCAGCACTGCATTATGTAAATATATGATAATGTATGTATCTTTCGATCGATTCACTTCCTTCCGTTGTCATGCGTACGTAAATATGCCCCCTTTTCATTTTACTGACTGTGGGGCTTGTTTGACCTCTAAGCTTGGTAGATTCTTTGAAATATTAGTACTATTTTTTTGTAATAATTTATTTTATTAAATGAAGTTGTTGTGATGCAGATGGAACATGTCTGATGAAAAGCAAAGACTATAGATTGATTTCTACTTGGGATAGCTTTATATTTGGAAACTTCTTTTCGGTGGAGAGTTTCTTTGTTTTATTTGTTTCACACGCAGATACACACAGGGTGGGCAGAAGGAATTATTTTTCATTAAATTACGATTCAATACGACTGCATGACCGCTACTCAACACGAAATGTCTCCAGAATTCGGCGCTAAGTGGAGAACGGAAGTCTCCGATTGACTTAATACTAGGTTCCCTATAAAACAATCACAGCTGCAACGTCTGCAGGTTACTAGTACATTTAACCAAAGAAAAATTAAATTATAAACATTTTCATACCTCCTACAAATCTCATAAGTTCCTTATAACAACATTATTTACTTTATTTTCCCCAAAACAAATATTTAATGTTTTCTTTACAAAATTACAAATTTCGTCACTTAACAAAAAAATAATGTTACTAAAAAAAATACTCACGCATAATATTAAAAAGAAACCAAAGTAAGCCTTATAATTTTGAAATAAAGTTGAAAATAGTTTAAACAACTAACATAGCGTGTTTCAAGCGATAACAGAGAACATGTCACGGAAAATAAGTATATAACAGCGTGTAAAAAAAATCTGCTTGTAATTAAAGTGTGAAGTACTAAATAGTACCTATTTAATATAACTGGCCTTCGTGGCACGTTTACCACGGCACTACGACGTATATCGTGGGTTGTAATCTCGCTCGGGGGAATGGTTATATTGTTAAATAATGACCATAGAGGTTATATAAGAACGACTCT
>FASU01026472.1:216-12403 GCA_001486225.1 Heliconius pardalinus sergestus
AAAAAAAAGTTCAAATTTAAAATGCATATTTTTCAAAATCGTGTTATACTAATATCATTTCTGTATCGTGTAATATCGAAACCGTGTTGTACAAGTACCGTGTTATACGAGGGACGCCTGTATATAATATATAATTATGAATGATGTACTTACCAACATCTTTATGTAACACATTTGCTATTTCCAACACTGTCATATTTCTCCATATGCCAACTACTTCAGAGCCTGCTTTAGGTGCATATCTTATAACCCTCTTGCCTTTATTTTCAACTGCCTGTTATGTATGGATAAATATTTTTTTATATAAACTCTTAAAATAAAACAAAATCAAGCAATAATTTCAAAAGGAAAGAGAAAAGGTATGATAATGAAGTTACAGATTCAATTGTCACTTGTCAGAAAAAAGAAATCACTTCCTCATTCTAGTAAAAAGGCAAAGTTTAAGTTCCTCCTCTCAAAACACAATGTTTTGAAAATTTTATGGTGTGTTGGAAATAAAGTGTCTTACCCATGTGTACCCTTTGCCTACCTTTTATATGTATGAATATACAAGAAATATACACTAAATTATACCTTTTCCTCTGGTGATTTTCTCTTCTTACAATTAATATGAGATATTGACAAACATCTATGCTTATAGAGTTCTGGTTTAAATATATTCACTCTCAATGAATGTGTGAGGTATTCTTTTGTAATATTCTTTAATGTAAACCTGTAAATATTTTTTTATCATATTTTAATGAGGGGAAATATATATTATTAATCTTAACAGTTTGTTTAATATATTTGAGAAATTAATCAGTTAGCTTTCAAATGCTGATATATGACTTTTTATAAAAAGAAGCTTTACTTTCAAATAAAACTTAAAGTTAATGCCTACCTTTGTAATAAAATATTTCTAAGCATTATGAAATTAAAAATCAATAGGAGTTCATAAATTATTTATTTTGCCGTGTTGTTTACAAAAAACTTGTTTTAAGCATTATAATTATAATATTATTTTCTATAATTATTTTGTTTAGTTTATTTATATAATTATAACCTATAACCATAACATAACCTAGCTAGCTTCAAATGTCATAAGCTGTCATTTGTCTATCAAAATAGATAAGTAATATTTTATTTTAGAAAAAATCAACCGTTTTGCATATGTAAGCTAATCTATGGGATATTTTACTATTTATTTACAAAGTTATATTACACAATCATCACTTTATATTTTTATATATTAAATTTTTTATAATTAGTTTATAAATTTTACGAATTCTAGCTGCTTACAGTTGAATACTATTTATGTATATTTTTTTATTGAAAAGTCATAGACAATTACTATTTATGTCCGCCATTCATTCTTTTGAGTTGCTTTTTCGTTTTACGATTCCGTAGAGAGCACAATTTGTCACCGAGTTCTACGCAACATCACAGCTTAAAACCAATTACGGAGAAGCAGAATTACCTGCAAACTATCACCTGGAGATATCGCAGCTTCGGCACCAACAGTACAGTGTAATAGATTTATAGTTCACCTGCGAGACGAGATCATATCTTACGTCCAGTGATGCTCTTCCTTGGTTTCAACATTATCATCCGCGACGTTTGCTCGAGTGCCTGATGCTGTGGGAACTATGTGCGAATAACGTAACACAAAACAGGGACTCAGCATGGGGGCCTTTTTAAACAAACCTGAAACCAAGAAGTATAACGAGAATGGAGAAGGTAACGGTCTTCGCTACGGCGTGGCGTCGATGCAGGGCTGGCGCGTGGAAATGGAAGACGCTCACCACGCACAGCTCACTCTGAACGGTACACTATCGGACTGGTCATATTTCGCCGTATTCGACGGCCACGCGGGTGCTCGGGTATCAGCGCACTGTGCGGACAATCTCCTCGAGTGTATCTTGCAAACGGATGAGTTTAGACGAGAAGACATAGCGGAGGCGATACGCGCCGGCTTTTTAGACCTGGACAAGAAAATGAGGGAACTCCCCGAGCTCTCGAATGGCGAAGAGAAGTCGGGCTCCACAGCAGTGTGCGCTTTCGTATCGCCAAAGCAGATATATATAGCAAATTGTGGTGATTCTCGTGCAGTCCTTGCTCGTAATGGAGCACCGATATTTGCAACGACAGACCACAAACCGGAAATGCCTACAGAAAAGTCTCGTATAGTACAAGCTGGTGGCTCTGTTATGATACAGCGTGTAAATGGAAGTTTGGCTGTATCGCGGGCGTTAGGCGACTACGAGTATAAGAAGGTGCTGGACCGCGGGCCGTGTGAGCAACTGGTATCACCAGAGCCTGAAGTGTCTGCGCATGAGAGGCTAGATGCAGAGGATGAATTTCTGGTGCTGGCCTGTGATGGTGTCTGGGATGTGATGAGCAATGAGGATCTGTGTGCATATGTGCACTCTCTACTACAACTGACCGATGACCTTGTAGCTATCACCAACCAGGTCATCGACACCTGCCTGTATAAGGTAAATATATACCATGTAATTTAATATGAGCTTTTAACTTTGAACCAAGGTGCTATATAATCCTATTAGTGGTGCAGTAAATCAATGAAGTATATAATAATAGAAAAATCTTGTTGATATACATTTTCTGGGACTAAAATAACAAAGTAATGAACATTGGCAGGCTAGACATAGGAAACCTAGTGTTAAAACACTCCATTCTCTACTTCCCACCATTTTTTTGAGACATATCTTGTGGAGTGGTGAAACTCAATACCAGTATTTGTCTTATCACCAGATTATATTATTATATTACCAGTAATTGAAATAACTCATTTTCTCTGCAGCTCTAACCATAACAGCCCTATGAAAATCTTAATTAATATGAAGAAGAATGTTATTGCAAACTATTAAAAGAACTAAGTTTTCCATATTTGGCTATTTTAATCTGTATTGTAATCTATTGATAATAGACAAAAAAACCTCTAACTTAAGACTGTGCAGGAAGACATGTTACTTTTATGTTTTGATGACACATTTCTTTGTTTATCAACATATGATGCAATCCCAATTTTTTCTTTCCAAATGAAATGAAAAACTTAAAAGTTACCTGTCAGTATTATCTGTTAATTGACAATAGTGGTAATAATATACTAAGTTTTAAAATTTTACAAATAATATAGTTATTTCATATATAAATTTAATATAATATATTTGGTCATGTTATGTTATGTAATTTGAATTAAGAAGGAAAAACATAGAAATCCCATGATGACCGTAATAATTATGTCATTTTTATAAATATCCACATTTGTATACAATGTTACTGTTCACTGAATATTTAAAAAAAATTAAAGTGTTATTTTTTTAGTTAAGTGTTATTTAGGAAAGAAAAAATAATAAAAAAGCCTCAACTTCAATTTTAGAAAATGTATAATAATAAGAATCTTGGTGTAAACCTTTGCCTCAGTCAGAGCACTTTGACCACTTTCAAGAGGCGAGCTCATATCCCACTCAAATTTTATGTTTCCTAGAGGAATATTTAATTAATAAATAAAATGGTCACTTTTAAATATTTTTATATTTTGTAATAATTCAATCTCAATTCTCTCATAAAATAGTAAAAATGTTTGTCCTAATTTTGGAAAAAGCATCACAATATGTTAAATCTCTTATATATATATAATCTGGACTCTGGATTAGGTATATCAATTTTCCATGTTTAAATGGTATTCATTCATCCATGCATTGAAATGGTTTCAGTATATTTAATCGGATTTGCTTGTATTGCAACAAAGAGTGTGTCAGTCAATGTCAGTTTTTCAATAACTTTGCTGTGGTTCATTCATTTCTCTTATGTGGGTGTATATTGTTGAATTTACAATTGTCTTTTCTTTACTTTATAGGAATATTTTAGTTATAGGATCAGCCTCTATATCGAATATGGTGGGAAAGCTTGAGGGAACTTAATATTAAGACTTCTCAATTTCCTAATTTTCAACTAAACTCTAGAAATTGCATGTTGATTGGCAGAAATTAATGTGGCACCAGAGAGGAGGAATAAAATAATTCTTTGCGCCGAATGAGGATTGAACCCACAACCTTACCCTTAAGCACTTGCAGCATAGAGAGCAAATGTGAAGAGTTAAAAAAATAAATTCATATTTTTATATTACAATATTATTGTATTAATTCAATGGTATTAAATTATTATAGTTATTATAACCGAGAACAAAATATGTCCTATGTAAAATGAAAATATATTTAATGTTTATTATTTTTACATTGCTGGTGTAAGAAAAAAAATTAAAAGTATTTTTCATTGAGTTTTTTATAATTTAAGATATTTATTTATTTGTTTAAATATTATATACAATTCTTATTTCGAACAATCCAAAACATTGACAATCCGCTTCCAGGGCAGCAAAGACAACATGAGTATCGTGCTAGTGGTGTTCCCAGCAGCCCCGAAGCCCAACCCTGAGGCCCAGCGCGCCGACCGCGAGCTGGACGACACCCTGCGACAGCGTCTCACAGGTTGCTATTACTCTCTACTGCATGCGTGCTCGACTGACCGACACGGGGGTGGGGTTAGGGGTTGAAATTGTAAAAATACGGTTTTTATCACTTTTGAAACCTTTTATGTAGGTAAAAATGAAATTAAGTTAACCCCTACCTCCCCTAAATTTAGTGTTTTACCTAATAAATGAATAGTGACTTATTAAATTATATATTGACGTTTTTTAGCAAGAAGGTAGGAAATTATTATCGATTGATTATATATATATATTTATTTACACGGGGCCAGTTGGATAGAGGGTGAAATTATATTTTTACAATTTTTAGACCCACCTTTTACCCTGCTACCCCCTATCTCCTCTAAATTGACTTACGTAATAAAATTATTTATATATTGACGTCCTTTACCGAAATTTTCTTTATGTGTTGCTTATTCAAGTTATTTGTATTCTTCATTATTTAAGGATATAACTAAAGAATCTAGAAGTTTAGTATGTCGTCTGTTAATTGCTCGACACTCAAAGAAAGTGTTTTACAGGTTGTTATTACTCTACCACATGCGAGCGCGACTGACCAACTCGGGGCCCGCCCTCGTTAGGGCGTATCGTATTTTCGATACTTATCATTTTTAGACCCCACTTTTATGTAAAAATATGACATGCTACCCCATCCTCCCCTAAATTGTCTTATCTAATAAAATGGTCCTTAACAATTTGTATATTGACCTTCTTTGGTTAGGATCTAGGAAATTATTGTAAATGCATATATATATTTATTTATAATATAAAAGGTGATGAGTTAATTAACTTTTTATGATAAATTATCCGCATAGTGTATGTGAAAAAATTGCTATTTTTAGTATTTATTTAAAATTAAATTTATTATCCTTTTATTAAAATAATAATTGGTTTGTGTGGTTATAAGATATCTATAAAAATAATAGTAGTTATATTTATCGTTTGGATAAATTGTTATTACCATTTAGGTTTCTTTTTGTCAAAATAACAGTTTTTGTATATTATTTTAAATAATAATATAGTATAAAATATTATTATTTATGAATTTTTATTAGGTTGATATTTAAATAGTAACAGATATATGAAGATTATTTACAAAGTAGTTTCGAAGTGATAGGATATACCGTGTGAAAAAAATTGGACCATTCTATTATGATATTTTAAAATTTATTGTCTATTCTTACTCTTTTTAAAGTTTAATTTACACGGATTATTATTGAAATTATAAGGATTTATTTAAGCGACAAATATAGGTTCTTGGGGTTTTCTATGTTTTAATTATTCTGTATTCACTGCCCTGGTAAGACAAAATGCGGCGTTAGGTTATGTTACCCAATACGCATGTCTCTAAAATAGACGAAAGTTTCCGAAAAATAAAAGCTTGTTTAACAAGATAATAAATTTGAATTAGATATGGTATGTTAAATATTTTTTTCATATATAATTTATACCGGAGAACGGAGCGTCTTAACATTAGGTTCCCTCTGCCTTCCCAACTATACGCGGGATAGAGCGTTAAGTTAAGAAAAAACAAGTAAGCAATATGTAAAGATGTATATTATAGGTACGTATGAAGGAAAGTCAAATAGTATTTTTCCATACAAACATCTCGATTTAGAAAGTTTATGAAACACGTGCGAGTAATTTATTTTAAAACTGTGATATCTTCTAAAGTATACAATTTAATGCTATAATGCATTTTTTATTATAAGTCAATTCTCAAACTAACTCTCCTTAGGAAAAAAAAGATTTAAAGAAAGAATTAGAAGGTTTAGAAAAAAATGTGAATTCGGAGTTTTAGTTACGGTTTTACAAGAACTATAATTAAAAGATTTCGTCATCCTAATTATTATGTGTCCAGATCAAATTAAATTATTTATGAAGGTTGTAGGGGTTCGATTACCATTCGGGGGAAAAGATTTTTATTTATTAATATTTTTATTTCTTCGCTCTGAAAAATTATGGGGAAGAAGGGAACGAAGTGTCTTAACGTGTGACCAAAGTGGCTAAAGTGTCTAGGCTCCTACTCTGTGACATACAGCGTGAAGTTTAAATTGAAAAAAAAAAATGATATTTAGTAGTGCCTAAATCTAAACGCCAGTGAAAACCAAAACAAATAGCGAAAAACTATGTTATAGGGCGAACAATGAGGTGACTTTTTGGTTCTATACTATTTAAAGATTATAGTTCTATGTCACAGTTGTGTACACACGTTCAAGGAGAGATTGAATCAATAGTCGATATTGTGTATTATATCTATTAAATTGTAATAAATTATATACACTATAAAAGGTACTAGGAGTATCTATACTAATTTTAGTAGTTACTAATTTAAGCCAGTTTGTGCCAAACTTGGTATATAAAGTACGTTAAATAAGTTAACCTTTTAGTTAAAAATTGAGTTATTTATGTACAAAATGAACTTCTTCTTGGTGCGTGGGGAAGTGAGTATCATAGCACTAGGTTCCCTACGTTACCCTACGCAGTAAAAAACTTGAAGCTGTTTTATTTTATAATCGTAATAATGAAATGGTCAAGCTTTGTCTTTTTTTTAAAAAATCTATTAATTTTAGTTCCGAGGATATTTTTATTTAACCTATTAAAACATTAGGATTAATACATTTTAACTAGAAATCACATAAACCATATTGACTAAACGTCCAGGCCGCTTGTGGCGTAGGGGCACAAGCGTGTGAACTCTAGTTTCGCAGGTTCCCCTGTGTGCGGGATACAGCGTGAAGCTTAAAAAGAAATATAACGTTATACCATATCTTACTATTACCTAGTATGTGCGTTGAACATAATAATTTTTATCCTATGAGTCATTAAAAAATATACTCGTTATCGACCTAAAATAACATTATCGATGATTTCGTAACCGATTACTTGTTTCTAATCTGGTTTTCATAAAATGTATAATACACACACACAAATCGATGTTTATTTAGGGCACATTATTGCATTTCATTTTTTAAAGTGATTTTATATTTCTATCATTTAAAATATTTTTTTTTACTTTGCTACACTATTCAATATTTATTATGGTTTCTTATGGCGTAGGGGTATAAGCATGTGAATGTAAACTCGGAAGGTTGTCGATTCGTATCCCACTCGAAGAAATGATATGTTTAATATTTTCGTTTCTCCATTGACGCAAGAATTTGGCAGAAAAGGAGAACGTAAGTGTCGAGTGTGTGAACGGAGTGTTTTAACACTAAGTTACCAGGTTTCCTCTGCCTACCCTGCGATGAACGGAATACAGGGGTGGTAACTATAGAAAAATCTATTTGCGTAAGCAATGTTTTGTGAAGGCTTTGCATGTCACAATGGCAGCTTCGCATGCGACGTATGTCAATACTCAATAGCCGTAGATTGTTTAACGCTTTATATGTATGAAACACACCCCATTGTAACACAGTTGGAAAATCTGACTGTAGATGCGATGGTTGTGGATTCGATGTTCGACCAATATTCATTTATATTCATAGTAAACTGCTTCCACTAATGCCTGGATCTTGCAGCCTAACGCAATATTGTTTAAACGTGTGAATCTTCTCTAAGAGAAGAAATATACTACGTTCTCTTTTTAAATGAACTCTCACTCTGAATCGAATAAATATCATATATTAAATTTTATTAGTATATTTATATTTGAAAACTAAATCACGAATATGAAACATATTAACTATCTTCTCCGTAGAAGATGAAGATGAAAAAAGTACAGTTCCTAGAAGAACTGCCGCCATTTGGAACCACACTTAAAATAAACTCCATAAAAATAACTATCCTGTGATCTTCGCAGTCCTGAATCAAGGTGTTCTGTTTAACGTTAAATTATCTTGTAGAAGTTTATGCACTTACACGTATTATATATTATTTTCTATGTATACGTACATACATATGTAAGGGATGTGACATTTTAGAATCGGTTTTCGTAAATTAATATATATTTTTTTTTGCAATGAAAGCAGTAAGTAACCTGTAAAAATAATAGAAAAAATCATAAGTAAATCAGTAATACTTTTGTTTACGTAGAGCTATTATATGGACGATCGTGGTGCAGGGGTATAATGACTAAACGCGGCGGTTGTAGATTCGATTCCCATTTTTTCCATTCCCATCCATTCCATTCCCATCATTTCTTCTTTAAATCATTCGCCTGAAAGAAATTCACTTAAATAGTGGTAAAGTGTGTGCCGGTGGGGCCAACTCGTACTTGGCTACTTTTTTCCGTTTAGTCTATTTAAATTCGAGGACTATAAATTGTGTTGTCACGTCATCGGTAAAGTCACGGCGCTTTATTTTGTAGTGTTCAGTGTCACGTCACGCGAAGTTCTGTTATCACTTTATAGATACCGCGTTACATAAGTAATGCCAAAGTAGGTTTTACCAAATTTGGTTAAATTTCAAATTCTAATTTTCAATTTATGTATGTAGCGGCGTTGATTTTCTCTGCATAACACGCAATGACACGAAAAGTGGACGAAAGGTGTCGAAGGGAGTGTCTTAACACTAGGTTAGGGTAGTAGATTTCATTTATCTTTTTCTTACTGATTTTTAAATATGAAACTATTATCTTTTAACACGGGAGGGTCAATGATCCTATCGCGTCGACGTTAGTCTTTTTAGTTAAAAAAAACTGCGGTCTATTCCTGTGTTTGATTATTATAAATCTCTATATTTACCTTGTATTTTACAACTAAATATAAACTACCAGTATATTCAATAGTAAACAATTCTTCACCTTTGTATTTTGTACTCAATGAAGTATACGTTTGTTTCTCATTTCGATTCTGCTCGGATATACTTTTATTAAGAGTGGGTTCAAATAGCTGGTGGCGAGAGCTCGAAAGTAGCGTGGGTGGTTCAATAAGCGAGACATTTGATCGCTATTCGTCATACCGTTCTTCTGTCTTTTAAATTATTTAAAATTGCGTTGCACCTGTCTTTGTTGGTTGGTGTTTGCGATATGTAATGAATATATATCTTCAGAGGTTAGAGAGGACTCAAAATGCTTAAAATTTGTTAAATTTATGTTTTTGGGCTTTACTTTCAAGGATTTTTTGTAGGGCGTTTATTATGTTTCTGAAATACTCTGAAACCAGTCGTGGCGCAGGGAATAAGCGTGTGACTGTAAACGCAACAGGTTATGGGCTCGATCTCCATTGGAGGAAATGAAATATTTAATATTTATAATAGGTTCTCGGTCTGGAAAAGCGCGGCGTTGAGTTCCGCCACTTAACACTCAATGTCTCCAGAATTTTAAAGTCTTCATGGAAAAATTAAATGATTGAATGAATGAATGAATGATTTAGTCCATAAATCTTTATAGTACTATCTTATTTTAAACAAATCCTTTTGATACATATAACACCTAGCAAAGCAGTAAAAGACCATTTATATAAATTCTAAATTTATTAGGCACTAGTGGTAAAAAGATGAGGAGTTGCGGTACACTCTTTTTTCCATTTCTAGTTTTCTATTACAACTTTGAAAATTCTATATTCAAATTTATTGAAATCTATAGACTTATAGAATTAGCGGTTACAGAGTATACAAAATATGCCAAATTTTAACTCCTTTTTAAAAATAATATTTAGCAATAAGATCTGACTTTTTATCTACATCATTAGTGATATTATATTGTCAATTAATAATCTCTTTTAGATATAGAACATTTATCTTTACACTTTTCAAGATATTTAAATTTGAATAAATTATTTTTGAAAATATATTGAAAAATAGTACAATAGTACAAAAATATTATTAGTAAAAAATTATTCTATAGAAAACTCATTTAATCTGTCACATTTTAGCTTATCTCGTAATAGTCGTGATTGCTTTTTTTAAATTAGTCCAAGCAAAAGTAACAAGATCAATATTGCAAATGTTTGAATTTATGAGTATCATTATTTTTAGTTTTTCATCCATTTTGTTATTTTACTTTTTCCCAATAACATTTACAGATATCAAATTAGTGAGTTTTATTTAAAAAAAAAATACCCAAAGAAAGTTTTTAATGTAACTTATTTTATTGTTCTATTAATATTAATAGCTCCCATATACATTACATTTTAAACCATTTTTATGTAATTTTTATTTCCTATCGAAATAAAGCTAATCAATATTAATACAGTAAATGATGTAATGTTATAAATATTTTACTAAAATTTTTCTTCTCTGTAGTTTGTTTTAAGGCAGTGATTCATAGTAAATATAGTTCCTTACAGGTTTAGTTGAATCATATAGTACAAATATGTTACATGTTATATATATTTTATAGTCTGTGTATTTTTTTTCGCTTTGAGTGTTATTTTATATGTACCTATATAATATATTATATTGTTTTCTACGGTTTTGCAACGACTCTATGAATTCTTGTGGTCCAATGTCCAATAAACAATAAAAAATATACTTTTTTTTTAATGAAACAACATTTTTTATGTTTTAATTATTAAATATTTTTTACATAGATAAAAAATATTTTTTTATTACAAATAGACTTACTGAGCAAAGTTCAAAGTAGTTGTTTAAATTTAGAATCAATTTCGTTAGTTTTTTTTTAAATATTATTTAATACAAGTTGCAAAACTGCTTTATAGTTTGAGTGATTCATTATAATTCAAATTATGAATCGCTCAAAATAAATTATATTTAATATATTTTTTTAGATAATATTTATGTAAAGAGTAGCTTTTGTTTGTCTATGGTTAAGTAGAGATATGAATTATAAAACTTAAAAGACACTAACTTATATATTAATTTTACGTATATATATTTAAATGTAACCAGAGTGTTTATTTACATTGTTGTTTTTATTAAATATCGTTTACAATAGAAAACTCGTTTCATTGCTTTAGTCCTGGCCCTTGGAGTATTTTTTTTAAATATATTACTTTTTAAATTTAAATAAAAAAAAAGGGTTAAAGCAATGAACGTGCGTTCGTATCGACGGTTAATTGTCGAATGCGCTGGCGTCTCAAATTGCTCTCCTATAAACGCGAAGCCGTATTACGCCGTATATTATAATCCTTAGTTATCGATCTGTTTCTGCGTCGATATAATAGAGTGACAGCTAAAATTGTATTTGCTAATCCAGATTTTTTAAATTTTAAGGCTTCGTTCCATTCGAGAAATGACTAAATCTTATTTGGTTGTATAATTAGTCTTTGAGTGGTGATTGGCATTAGTTTTGGGTTTTTGTTGCTTTTAGAACGGAATGCCGCAACGGTGTAGCCATTACATATATTTTATGTAAACCAGAAAATGCTTTAACTGTAAATATTTCCCTAAACGGCAGTCGAACCCATTACAATAGCGTATAATGAGGTATTTTTTACTCCTTGAACCCTTGATTTCAAGTTAATTTACTGGTCAATACCAAAAAATCCAATGTAATCACCTTAAATTAATTATTATAATATTTCTTTAAGCGAGTAATTATCCTCATTATGTTACCATTTCGTCATAATATTTTTATTACATAGATTTCTATCCAAACTCACATTACCAAGGTTTCTTAGGCGGTGTCAAGGTTCAGAAACCGTTCGAGAATAACGACCTTTGACGTTTCGTCAATTTTTTTTTGAAGACTTATGAATATAATGTGGCGTATATTATAAAATTAAATTAAAACTAATCGAAAATCAGCTTTACGCTGTACCCCCTAACGAACAGGGTAGGGCAGAGGGAACCTAG
>FASU01026514.1:3346-24192 GCA_001486225.1 Heliconius pardalinus sergestus
TTTCAGTGTTCTACGCCGCGTAGTTCTGGTTATGCGTTTTAAAGGGAGTTCGTAACTCCCTTTTTTCCATTGAATTGAATCATTGAAACCCTAAACGTCAAAAAACTGTTGTATGTAGAAAAATATATAAGATTTTATCACGTTTTACAAGAGGCACTTAAATATACGGTTCCACTTAATGTAGGATGTAATGGAGATGTGTTTGCTTAAGTCGACGATTTAAAGATAATTTAATGATTCATATGGTCATTAAAACCTAAGCAGAGAGGACCTGGATTCAAGAAACTGCATGTTGAGAGACAGAACACAACAGCCTGAGCGGAGTAATAAGCGAGCGTTTTACCCTATTGAGTAGAGAACACTCAAAAAGCAGATGAAAGTCTCATATTTTCACCTTAAATACAGAACCTCGAAAGACCATCGCTATATATTAAAAAGTCCAATTTACACTATTAAACTTGGCCAACAAAGCTATTAGAGCGACAAGTTTTCTCCCAAAAGGCATATTTTAAAAGCACTTTCTTACTAGCTTATAATATTACGGAACTATTCACTTTGAGAGTTGCCAAAACCCTTACCTGTACTTTTCCACGCGGTCGAGTCGAAAATCTAATTGGTAACAATATATAATGCATGTATGAAAATGAGGCCGTTTTCACGAAGCGGCTCAGCGTCTGCTTATAATTGCGAAGGCTATAAGGTTTGATTCCTACTCAGGTGAAATTATTTTCCTCTCTAATTCCTTTTTCTAGTAACAAGACAAAGCGCAGCATAGAGTTTCGCCACTCTGAAAGTATCACTTTCTCATAATAATAGTAAAAACTATTGTGCTTTACTTTATTAAACTTTAACATTTATTCTAATATACATACATATATGCCAAGTTTCAAGCCCATTATTTTTTAATATCATTTTATAATATAGGCAGAAAGAAGGGTCACTCCCTTCCGGTGATTAAGAGATACTAGTTATTAGATAGCGGAACTTAACCTGTACTGGGTGTATATTTTTAGTACAAGCATTCCCCAGGGTTCTATCAAAACCCATTAGGTTGAAACAAACAATTACTTCAATATTATTTTAATAATATTATCCATGCAGTAATTATTTAGGCACTCTGACAGCGTTAAGTTTCGTTACTCAATACACAATGTCTCAAGTCCGAGTGAAACGGAGAATGATCAAAGAAATGTCTTGACACTATTTTTCTCTACTTATTCTGCTATGCAGAAACAAGCTGCTTTAATGCGTATAAATTCTCTATATTTTTGTTCATATATTCAACGAATAATAACAGACGAAGCTTTTCTTTTAGAGTAACTGAAGCTTTTAATATTAAGCTTAAACGCTTTCGAAGCTCAGCCCTCGTCTAGAACAGTTCATATGAGTGCAGCAAAATGAAATAGTCATATCGAGGAATGAAGTACCGTAGGGGGGAGTAAATTACACGCAAGCGTAGAAAGAATGGAACTGAAAGTAACCTCCTTTATTTATTAAGAATGTATGAATAACAAATGATGTCATATTTGCTTAAAGCCAAAATATTCTGTATTCTTTATTTGACAAAATAATATGAAAATATCAGTAGTGTCGACTCTACGATAATCCTGAATGTTTATGTAAATCATTTACCTATATGTATATTTAAAAAACCGGTCTAGTGCGAGTCAGACTCACCCGGTCATATCTCAGGTATTGATGATTGTATGTAATTTAGCCTACAGCATTCCTCGAAATGGTCTATGGAACAAATAATAATTCTTCAATTTGCACTAGTAGTTCTTGATATAAGCGTGTTTAAATAAACTATTCAGCTTAATTAATACGTATTGTAGCAACTACGTATGCGTAAACTATACAGCATAAAATCCTATTGCCTAGAACATACACTGTGTATGTTAACCCAACCCTCCCCTCCTCATTCCAGGAAAATTTCTAGTAATTATAGAAAATCTCTGGAAAGTTGTGTTTCACTTACAGTATCCTCCTCCTCTATATGCCAGAGAAACCTTTATATGCGAAATTTCTACACTCGGTAGAAATCCAGCTGTGCGTTGTCAGTCTGTCAGTCAACGACAAAATAATTTGAACCTATAGCTTTGACATGAGACATAACATTTTGTTAAGAACCCAATCGCAATAATAACTTTTTAAATAAAACCCGACGCGGTCAGTCGACAAGTTCACAGCTCATGTACGAGCGCAATAAAACATATTGGGGCCATTACCGGCGCGAATTATCGACGCGACGCGCTCCGAATGTAACGAATGTATCGGAAAGTGCGCTATTATACTTAGTACTTATACAGCGTCAGCTGAAATAAGGGCTTATATGAAAAGAGCCTTAAATACCCCACTGATACCAGTATTTAATGTCGCTACGTGGAAGTTGTATGAAGTTGTGTGTTGTGTGGCCGTGGTGCAGTGGGGCAGTATGATTGTGCACGTGGTGAGTGTGACCTCAAAATGATTCTGGTGATTAAAAGTATTTTGATTTCTTTGCTCTAGAAGAAAAGCGTGTTGAGTGCCCTTACGCAAATCGCACAGTCTCGAAAGTTAAGCGGAAAGTAAAGAACAGAGTATCTTAACACTAGGTACTACATTTTTTTTTTATTTTAAGAAGATTATGTATGTTATACTCTAATGTTCAGGTATCTCCTGTAATTTCTTCTCGCATGTGCCCAGCATTAGAGATAAGATAAGAATAAATACAAAAAGGACATATACTAATTTTGTTTATACAACATTTAATTTTAAATCACACTTTCTATAAATATCCCAATATAAGGGCGGTATGTGTGAACTGGCAGTTCGAATAAATAAACATTGGATAATTAAAGAGGGCTAGAAGAGGGTCGACGCGTCCTCCGCTGAGGCCTGAGGAATCCTCGCCCCAAAAATATATATGATAAACGTAATTGTTGCTTTCCTTTCCTATCGTTTGATGTTGTTTCTTTAAACGTCTCGTTTAAATATCCTGAACGGTGCAAAATGGTCCTATAGGTAAATTTACTGATAATATACATGAGAATTTTTAATTTATGTAGGCTATTTTATCGCTATTGCTATCGCTATTTATATAGGATAGTTTTCGATACGGTCAGGCGGTGGAAAGTGGAAAACACAGTATCTTGACGCTATATTCTCTGTCCTGTCTTTACACTTAGCAGGATACAAAAAAATAACATATCCCCAAGATCGAACTTTTGATAGGGAAGTGTAAACAACTTCCGTCGAGCCGTCGATGTGCACAGCGTCTGGTTATAAAGTCGGTGGTTGTGGATTCGACAATTCGACACACATTGTGTTAAAAAATAGGCAAAAAATAGGATACCGAGTGTTTAAGCACCAGAAGGGGGAACCCCTACTGTATATCATATACAAGTATCCTGATACAAATTGAATCTAAAAAAGAAACGTCTTAGAGACAAAGAACAAGGTGCAGCTGTTCCGATACTAGTCTTATAATGAAATAAGGAAATAATCCTAGCATTCAATTTGCAGAACTCGAGGACACTAATTAAAGAAACTTCTGTGGGCCAGTTACTAAGCTCTTGGAGCTAGTGTAGTTTGCATTTTTAATTATTCCAATGGAACTTTCAGAATTTTTAAAACATTTTTTTTTTGTTTTCAGAGAAAACAAGAAACAGTATTTTTAGATTCATGCTGTACCTATCCTGCATATAGCAGTCTAGCATTAAGACACTCAGTTCCTCACTTTGCTTAAAATGTTCGAGTTGCATGTTTAATAGAAGAATTCAACGCCGCTCTTTATCTCGTTAACAGGGGGAGCAAATGAGAAATCCCTCTCTTTTCCCTGAATCAAAATAGAACCCACCACCATTGCATTTACAATCAGACGCTAAAGCAACATTAAATAATGTAGTTCTAAATATATACTTACTGGGATCTTTAACGGCAGTGATGACGAGTTTGAACCCATTGGCGTCCGTCCCCCAGTTGTCCGTCACGTACTTGAGAGTGACGAAGTTGCTGCGCGTGAACAGCGCGCCCACCTGCTGCTTCGTGTTGCGACAGGAGAGATCCGCCTGCAGGTGGAAATTCAAATTCATTTTCAAAATATTCTTTATTCAAATAAACTATTATAAGCACTAGCTTTACTAGTTAGAATTTTTTTACAGATATTTAAAATTTTGGTAATATATAATTTATATCTATTCTAATATTACGAAATGGTTTATTTGGATGGACGCGCTAATGACTGATTAAACTACTGATTTAAATTGAAAAAATATTTTTGTTAAATTAATTACACTTAGAATCTGTTATATAAAACATTTTACACCTCTTGCAAAAGGAACAATCGTCTTTCTGTTTCATTATTATAACTGGTTGAAAATACCTAATTCCAAGTGAAAAAGGATTTAAAAAAAATCATATCTAACTACGTTCTGCTCACACCTCAATCAGAATATGTGACTTGACTTGTCTATAATTGAGATTTGTTTTATATAGTAGCTTCAAGCTGTATTTCGTATACTGCAGGGTAAGTAGAAACGCCTTGTCTTCTTATCGAGAACAAAAATAATTAATTTTCTCGGGTAAACATCGAACCCATAATTGTCGAGTTTACATACGCCGTGCCACGACGGCCACAATACAGTTACAATAGTCCATTATTTATTAAAAAGAGCCATTGTGACAGTATTTCTTGCGCAAAGTACTGCACAGAGCACAGACAGCTCTATTATCTGGGAGGTAATCCTGCAATATGCATTATTCCAATGAATCAAGTATGTAAGTGAAAAGTTTGTATTCTTTTGTAAAGCACGAACAAAGTACGCGTCGCTATTGTACGGGAGTATCTTTACATTCATCACGGGCCCACCGCGGGTCTGAAGACAGGTTTAGTGGGGCCTGGAGTGGAGTGAAGTGCAGGAGACCATGCGCCAACAATATTTCCTTCATCGAGCCCGGGCTTAGTGAACGATGGGCGCATTATATTGCTGTCATAATTCAGGGAGAGCGATCGCAGAGACGTGACGGCTCTTGGATTCACACCCTCCTCCTTCCCCCTGGACCTCCTCCCCCCTGGACCTCCCTGCCCTCTAACACCCCGCGTCAAAGGCGTTACTTGCATCGGACTTTTGCACATTTTTTATTCCTTTACACAGAAGAGTTTAATAAAGATCGCGCGGGAGTTGATATTAAAATTCCTCTATAAAGTTCTCGCTCTGGAAATTGTGGAATGCGGATTTCTATTGGTGAAGTATTTTTATTTACACATGGCGTCGTTCCAATTTCTTCTTATAAAAAAAAAGTAATTTTTAACAGTATTGGAAAGTAATTACCGCTGCTCTTATGCATTTAAATAACATTATTCCAATATATTTTTTAGCTTCACGCTGTATCCTGCACATTGCACGGTAGACAGAAGGAACTTAGGAACCTAGTGTTAAGACGTTCTCAATTAAGACATTTTCGTTCCCCCTTTTTGATCAAATTCTGGAGGCAAAATATAAAATTTGCTCGAGTGAATATCGAATATAACATACTGCCAGTCGCGTTATATACCCCTATACCACTTATTCCACTGACCTCAAATTCAAAACATACATGTACGAGATATTAACCAGCATAAGTAAACATATATAAAAATGTCTTAAGTATAAGAAAAAAGAAGTTTTAAAATTCTGGATGACTAACAGGGTACTGGGTAGATGAAGTGCACTCTGCAACATAAGCACGGATTAGCCGGGCTGCAGCCGTTTGATATTCAGCACGAGTCGTCCGCTGCATCGCGTCTACATCGCCTCTACATCGAACTTGTAATGGACTTCTAGACACGCTCCACTGCACGTTGACCCTATGAATAAGTGCTTTACCACTTCTACCCGGAACTTCACGGGGAGTTCCCGCTATCGTTTCAGCGACGAAAGTTGTGCGCTTAGAGTTGCGCGCATTGTTTAGAGACATCACGCATAGTTGCGCGTAGGGGTTCAGGTGGTACAACTTTGTCCTTTGTGTCGGTAATGAATCCGTAACATTGTTTTCGCGGAGTTGGTACGGTGCGGTCTACTTTATTCTATTTAAGTTTCTAGCCATATTTGCACCGGGTATTGTTTCTTTTAACGCTCCGTCGATTGTTAGATTAAGCTCTTTGTAGTGAGAGCGCGTTATGTGGTCGAAAGGATCTCACTTTTATGGGCCGAGGGTTTTAACTATGTCCACACCTTTACGGACCTCGTAGTAACAACTGCTAAGTAAATTCGCAAATATGACGGCTCAAAGCCCGGGGGACATTATGTGTACTTTTCTAAGTACCTTGTTTTCGTAGTAGTGAATTGTGAATGTTTATTTTACAGTTTTCAAAAACTCTAACATTATTATATCAACTAATCCGAAAAATTATTTATGTTCATTTCTTTGTTTTGGTAACGAAACAACGCGCAGACTTAGCGGCAACGTTTCACCACTAAACACGCGAAATTTGTCTTTAAAAATGCGAAATGAGTGTGAAAAGTAAGAAACAGAGTGACTTGACTCTAGGTTCCCTGTACCTTATTATATGCGGCAAATAGCGTGAAACTAAAAAAAAAATCAAAATAAACAATGATTAAAGTATTATTTAACATATTTCTAAAAGCATAATTCAGTGAGAAAGGAACAAAACAAAGACTTTATTAACATAAGAAAAACAAATAACGAGCGAGCCAATGTTGAATCTAAGCACAAGAACGCTGCGAACAATGCAAAAGGATAATAAGTTTTTGTAATTTACTGACGTTTAATTTGAACGGAGCTCTAAAACAATTAGAGGCTGTACTAGCACCGACTAGACAAGTTTTACGAAATAAGTGGCTCTGGCGGACACTCTCGCGACCGTTAAGTTCCCCAGTTTTGACTATGTGCGTGATAGAATGTCGCCGTCTCATCCAATTTCAAGTAACAATTACAGATTTAAATTTTAAGCGAGCGCCGCAAGTAGCCGGAGTTGGTCGTTCTACAAAGTTTTCTTGGTAGCAGGTCTAAGTTAGTAGCATTTTCCTTGCCAAATTAACGTTAGTATTACAATTCGGTGGAAATACGACACGTCTTTTTTATTCTTGGGTGGAACATTTAGCTATATTATGGATGTTACAGTTTAATAGCTTTAATTAAAAGTGTTGGTCTATAAGCTGTGTTTTAGGAAATGTAATAGGTAGTAGCAGTATGACGCCAACTGCGTGTAGTTAGAGTATGTTCAGAGTTTAATCGCCACATTGATAAATATTTTATTTGCAATATGTATTTATGTTTTCTTGGATTACTAGGTTAGACAGTGTGTGACGTTATGTTTAACAGAGTTACGAGTATATTTCATTTGAGGCGAGTAGTAGACATTAAACGTTCGTGTTTATTGGCGAAAAGCTCAACGCCTCCCTATCAGAACAAATAATTTAAAATAATTGAAATATATCCGTACCCCCGTGTACAATTTGAAGCCCCGACACAGATGCATTAAAATTAAAAAAAAATATGTAACGTAACTTAAGAATAAACAAAGTCTATATAATTTCAACAGACCATTGACAAATCAAACACGTACTCGCGTACCAAGCGACATAACTCCGCGGATCCCTCAAATTATAAAATGATGATGAAAAATGTTCCATTAAATGAAGCCTGCAATTTATTTTTGCGGAACGACACCGCTCCCGCTTTAGTGGGGCATAAAGTATTCATACCTTAAACTTTAAAACGGTAACTCGCTGACAGCCGGATGAATGGAAAATTAAAACGTGAAATTTAGCTCACACCGGGACTCTACCATCTTTAACGAGGATTGTGGGTCGCCTGCTTTTAGACCTGATTGTGTGTATTTAGGATAAGGTAAAGGAAATAGAGCAAATGTTTAGTTTTCTGCAACACTGAATGATCTTGGAAATCAGGTAGAGAGTAAAGAAGGGAGTGATAATAAAAAGTAATTGAATAACACTCCTCAACACATATGTCATAGATCTTGAAAGTAAGGCGGAAAGTAGATAATGGAGTATCTTATTACTTGGTCTCTATCTTCTCTACTATGCGGGATATAGCGTGAAGATATTATAGAAAGAAAAAAGAAAAAAAAATGCAAAAGAAATTACTTAGAATACAATCGACATTTTCGCAATGGTCATGGTAATTTTACAATGCTTTTTGTTGGAAATTCTCACGTTGAAGTTTAGAAATTTGAATTTAAAATTTCGCTGAGTTTTCTTCGTCGTGTTAATTATTAAGCAGGTGCGGACTGGCGTCCTGCTGGGCACCTCATTACCATACCCGCGGTGACTACCTCCAGCGACAGTTTGCTTGTTTAAACTTATTTCTTGCACATTTGCATTGAATTCGCGAGATATGTTGATGATATTTTATTTAATTTTAATATATTTAAAACTTTATTCCAGTCTAAGAAGAAATAATATTTTTAGAAAACTTATAAAAAATAATATTCAAGCGCTTCTTTTGTTACCGTCGAAGTGCTCTGACCACTGAGCCATGCGGCTCATATCTTATCAAGCTTCGAATTTCTTATACGCTTGCCACAATTTATTTATGTGTTTTCAACTCTGTATAGAATAACTTTAAGAATTTTATAACGTTCATTTTCCCGTTCACTATTAAACGATTTACCTGAAGACACTTCCATTTTACTATTACTACTAATAAAAAGGCCAATCCAAAGGGCAGCTTCTGGCTTTTTCCAACAAATAAGGATAAGCAGAGGAAACGTAAAGAAGTAAATTAAAATTACTCATTCCCTCGAGTAGAACTCGAACCCATAAACGTTGTGTTTACAGTCAAACGCTGTGCCAATGCGCTATTGGAGTATTGGATGGACTGAAAATCAAAGTCAAATTGACACTTTGTAATGGAACAATAGGTCTCTCGAGGTAACTCTCTGTATCCCTCTTCATTGCGTTTAATATTTTTAGATACGTCAAAATATAAATCAAATAAACTTCATTCATTATTTTTCACATCAATGATTGCACGATATGAGATAAATAAATAGGAAAACAGCTTTCAACAAGTCAGTAGTGAAAAACTTAATAGCCAAATTGACCTAGCATTTATCTGGTATCATTAGCGCGTCGTCTCCGGTATCTTTAATAAATTAGTGATAAACCGACAATTCCGATCGCTACAGAAGGAGTAGGGGGGAGGATGGGGAGGGAGTCGTTAAATCGAAGGCAGCCGTAATTGCTCGCGACGTCTTGGAATTCCTCCAAATTGGGAATGATATCGATAAAACTCTCCTTACTTGATATATTGATAGGTAAAGTGATATGAAAGGTATTTTAATACCCGCTCTCGTCCTTTGTTCGCGAGAGACATTCAAATTGTTCCTTATTCACTTTGTTCGTGAAAATATTTGGAGTTTGATATGCGTCTTGGTAGACTGCTAGTGCATTTTCTACTGGCGGCTATTTGAATATGCGGAATACTCTGCTGATATGGGATTTTGTTATTTGAAAATGACATTTGTAAAGAAGTTGAACTTAGAAGAACTTTAAGAAAAATTTAGAAGTTTATCATTGATTTCATGCCATTATAGTACAATTTCTGTGAGATCATAAGTGTTTGCGGGTTTAAAAAGATTCAACTTAAACTTACAAGCTAAAATATAAAAGAAACATATACCTTTGGCGGAGCTGTCGCGTGAGCTCCATCGTACACGTAGAGATGGTCATTACAGTCCAGCTGCAGCAGATCGAAGTGCAGCATAAACCTCTGCAAGATGCTATGCGTTTGGAACGTAACGGTGCAGTCGAGGTTCCTCTCGTTACGCGACCAGAGCACGCCGCCATCCAACTTCCGGTATTGTCGCTGTAGGAAATGGTCCTTACACAGCGAGTCCATATAATCTGTGAACAAAGAACAATAAATAATTTTAGCATTTTTATATTTCATACTTCTCTCAATATGCTGGTCGTTATATTCTTAATCCAATTATAGGCAATGTAGCATTGGTTTCCGTCACCCAATAAAAAAATAATCTTTTCTTATATAAGTGGCTAGTCGTTGCGCTGGGGCCGAAGCCTGCGCCAGTAAACAAGACAGGTTGTGGGTTCTCATCCTACACGAGGAAATGGAATATTTCACATTTTCAATTCCTCGCTCTGGTGATGAGGCAAAGCGCGAAGTTGAGTTCCGCCACTCAACTCGCAAACCTTTCAGAATTCAGCTGAAAAGGGGTAAGGAAATGTCTTAATGGAAACGAAGTGTCTCAACACGAGGTTCCCAGGTTCCCTTTGCCTAATCTACTACTACTATACAGATATATTGTCTAAATTAATATTCAAGATGGTGAGATCCATAAATGGCGACCTAAGCTGGAGTTACCAAGTAATTAGATAGAACTGCTTAAAAGAATCTAATTTTATCGCTTATTACGTGACACGGTTAACCTTTTGCTGATACAAAGGTTAAGCGTCAGTTACTTTAGAACTGGCAACGTTTCAAATGTACGTGGGAATAACAAGCCAGAGCATTAAAGAGTCTTTTGTTAAATGCAAATTATACTTGAAGTTGACTTTAATAGTTGCGAAGGCAGAATGTTTTTTTTTCTGTATATTAAAGAAGCCAACTCAATAGGAAATAAGAAGTCGAGAAATGGAACGAAATGATTTTGTATGAATAGATTTAAAAGTAAGCAAATAATTGCTTGGAAATATTTACTTGAGATGAATGAATGTATTGGAGAGTAAATAAAACATAATTAAACGTATACAAAAAATATATTACTATAATATTCTTATTAATGTCGGTGAATGCAATATTAGCTCATTTGCTGCATCATTCTGTTCTTTCATCTTCGCGCTACATCTCGAATACATATATAGTGAATGGATAGTATATATGGTTCAAAAAATACCAAATATATATTTATACATTTTTTTGTGTAGTTTGGATTTATTTTAGTCAACAAGTAAAATATGGTTTTATCTGTTAAAAGGTGTGTATACCAACAGATAATGTCAATCTTATTATGTTCGTAGGAATTGGTCAAACCCTAACTATTGTATCGGTGCAATATGGTCCATTCATAAGTTTAAAATTAACTTACAATTCAAATGTATAAAGCTTCATACTATATCCCACATACAGCAGGGTAGGTGAAGAAAATCTATTGTTTAGAGAGAGACACTTTTGTCACGCACGAGTGTTTAACTGATCGGTGGGCTTTTTCTTCTTAAAGTGAAAGGTGAAACGAAAATAATGCAATTCTCCGAGGTGGAGACAAACACAGAATCATCACGTATACACTCAGACACTGTTCCCATATATATAATATCTAAATTAGGAGATATACGTGAATTGGATAAGGATGATGAATTTCTTTTATCAATATTACTCATCATAATATTACACAGGTCTCAGAAGCAAGACGTAAAAATAAATGTAATAACTTAGTATATATATATATATATATCATATACAAACATGTAGAGGTTAGTTTATTTCAGAAGATAAGACTAGATAATCTGTTATCGGTATCTTTGTATCTACGGTTAATCTTCGCTCTTCAGAAGTTTGTGGGACGCTGCGTGGAGCATATCTGGTATCTGCTGGCGACAAATTGTGCCTGCGCGCCGACAGCCATGTAAGTTTTGTATATTATTTTAAGACATTTTAGGTAATGCTTTGTAGTATCGTCGTTCGTAAGATCATATTGCAGTGATGATTGTGGATTCAAGACTCAATTAGATGAAAGATTAAAGATATAAAATGCTCATTATATCGTCGTCGTCTGGTTGAAAAGAAATAGACAATGAAGTGCCACTCAGTAACTCATAACGTAATCTTTTTTGATCAAATTGTAAGTGATACGTAATATTATATGAAACTTGACAAAAAATGAAGCGAATGTCTGCGTCCGTTTGCACTAGTATCGAAAATTTCCTAATCAAATTCTTTTTCCCATTTAAGGGATTTCTGAAATAAAAGAAATCTATAAAATATTCAGGGAAATCTCAGGTAGAGTACCTATAACTTACATGTACCTGTAACTGTAATTAGGCCATCTTAAATTGTTTAAACAAAATATTTTATATTTTTACAGAGTATATATAGTAAAATCGTTTTAATTGAATATTAATTAAATCATCTTCTAATTTTTAATAATCTAAATTTCAGGAGTGGCTGTAGCGTGTTGGCGACTTTCTCAATATTGGTACTCATAACCACTGGATATTCAGCACCATCTTCTCGTTCTCTGACTACAATGGTATCTGGAGAGACTAGAGGCTTGGAAGTGCCGATGGACTTTCTAGCAGGTACGACGTCTGGAATGGGAGCTTTACAAATAGTAGTCAACATTCGTACAGACAGCCAGGGGAATATTGAGGTTATAACTAACTGAACACCTCAATAATATCTCACATACTTTTAATTAATATAATAGGATGATTTTTTTCCATTTCACGTAGCAGATTTTGTTTAAATAAATATTTGACAATTTTATAATCATAGAATATTGGTAAAATCTATTTTAATATAGATAATAACTTTTATATCGCCCAGTTGTACATATTTCAATGATTGGAAAACTTATCTCAAACGTTACTTTATTTCATACTAGAACAAATCTAAAACACATAAAAATCTAAATACGAGTATGAAAGAAAGTCTTTCGGTAGGTACTTTATGATTGACAACGCACAGCCGAAATGGGCCTAAAGTGAACCGCTAATAGGTTCCTTGGGCGTTTTAGGGGACCACTCAAACACAAACCGCCGCTTCCCTCGTGTGATCTTTTACACTTTCGTACCAAATTTTCCGTTTCGAGCAGCTACTAGTAGATATAATATATTTTATAAAAATGTACTATGTATAAAATATCCATATAAATAGAAAACGAAGACATATCACAAGACTAGTCCACAAACCAATATATGCCAACGCAGTCACGTCAAGATATCGTCTTATCGCCGATATGAGCATTTCTCCCTTTATTTATTGCTTCACATTCTCACGTGTAATTCCAACCGTGGCAATCTACTTTTCACGCTGAGATACCTAAGGTACCTACTAGGTACTATGAGTGTGTGCTAGACGGTATTGTCTACTGACGAGGGGTCGTTATTTCTATGCGAATGTATGGAAAAATTTACATTTTATTGTATTTTTTATTGTTTGGGGGATATTTTTAAATAAGTACATGAATATTTTTTAAAGTGGATGTGAAATAGATTCCTAACGTAGACTTTGTTTATGAAAAGTGTTTGAAATATTTGGTACGAAAATTTACTTTTCATTTATTGTGTAAGATTAAATTAATTTTGCAGTTAAATTGTATATATTAATTAAACAATTTTGTTAATCTACATATAAGTTTATTAGATACTACTGCTAATATCCACATATATATATTGTTTAATAGTTTACTGTTATCACTCATACGCTATATATTTGTTATATTATGTAATGAGTTAAGATCATACCAAATCTGTGTTAAAATTGAGTAATTTCTAAGAATCAGTATCATTTACTGGGACAAAAACTATCTTGGATGAATCCAGGCTACTTTTTATATTTTTTCCGATAGATGAGAAGTATCTCGAATTGATCGATATGGATGAGACAAAAAGTAAGCGGTAGTTCATCTAAAATAATGTAATAAAATTAATTTTTATTACCATAATGACAGTCAATTGTCAAGATATATACATTTACTAGGTAATTGGTTATGTTGTTTGAATTTCAACAGTGATCATGAATTCAAATCAAGGGATGTTATGATTTACTGAACATCTTCGTTGCGCTAGTCTCATTAGATAGACGGACAAAATTTTAATGAAATGGAAAAGAAAATGCCTATAATTAAAGAGGATTAAAATAATATAAGTAATAGTTATTGTAATTTTGTAATTTTTAATAAAATATAATACACTTTATTTTTTTATTATTTTTTTGTCATGAAAATTGGTTTCTTGGTTATAAGTACCTCAGTGGAAAATATGTAAGCATTTAAGGTACAATGGTTTGTGCACCTTTTAAATGATTTAAATTCATTAGCTCCGATACAGATATTTTATATCACTATATATCAGATACATTTCTATCTGAATTAAAGTTAAATCGATTTCTTTATTCTTTATTTTTAAAATATAAGTGGGTTCCCAATTTTTTAAATCATCGCTATCGTATCGCGTTTTTCAATACCACTGGAACGGAAGCTTATAATTTTATTGAACTTGAACTTGTTTCACAAAACATTATATATATATATATAGTGTTGCTGTGGCTGTGGTTTCCATTTCCAATGACGGGCGACATATATGTAAATATAATTTTAATAACAGAAATAGATTAACCTCGACCGGATGTAGAACCTATAACCTTTTAAACATTAAAACACACTGCCTACGTAATATGAGAAACCTGATATGAAGCAGGATTACCATCACGAGTCCGTAATTCCGCACTCCACGCAAGTTATTACGGAGAGATCTACCGAGATTACCAACTTGTGTACATTCCCCTTGAAAACTCACTTTAAAAATACATTTTGAATATTATTTTCATGCTTATGACTATAGAAGTATAGTCTCATATGCTGACTTGGTTAAGTTTGCTTAGATATATAAATGCCCACTATTCGATGGCCTCTTGTTATGTATTATAAAAGTATCATTATACATACCTACATTTTTTGATTTTTATTTTTCTATTATGAAACTTCCATTCACTCTCTCCACCGACACTGGAGCTACTGTATGTTGAGTTTGCCTTCTTAACAGAACGAACAAATACAAATATTAAATATTTCATTTCCTCGAGTGGAAATCGAACCCACAATCACACTCTTGTGGCCCTTTGCCACGACTGTCCTCCATTGATTGTATTATAACAAATTAATAATTATAATTAAAGATATTTTTTAACAAATATAGATAAAAATACTATGAAATGTATACAGATTGTAATCTACATCTGTTTTAATATGAAGTGACTGACGTCTTTACACTGTTTGGAAGCCATAATAAATAATAATTTAGATTACGGGACGGCCCCACGACGACAGCTCCGTGGCGGAGGTGCATACGGTTTGACTGTAAGCGCGATAGTTTCAGAGTCGATTCTAACAAGGGGAAATTAACTATTTTTATTTCTTTACTACGTAATGTCTCGAAAATTGGGCGTAGTGAAGAAAACGGCGGGATACACCGTAAAACTACAATGAAATATATATTAAAGACACAGCATCAGCTTAAATTATTAAATTGATATTTTCAAATGTAGTAATTTTTGAAGTTATTATTTAACTATAGTAAGTAAGTAGTTAAGTAGTTATTATTTAAAGTCGAAAATAATTATATAGTTTTAAAAATACTCAAAAACATATTTTTTAACACCACAAGCTGTATTTAGTATACTATATGTAAGTATTGCTAGGTAAGCGATAAGTAATTAACTTTGTTATCTCTGTCACTAAATGTTTTTGCATTATTTACTTTTTACTTTTAGTTTCAGTATGAAATTGCCTGCAGTTTCAATTTATATGTTTATAAGCTGCGCACTATAAATTTGTGTACACCAGCAGTAGTCTAAATTTAAGAAGAAATATCTACTTAAAAAAAAACTTCAAAGTGCCCCAAATCTAAAGAGACTGAAAAGCACTAATTGGTATACAAACTGATTCAAGATAGCTTTAAAGAAAAGCTAATCAACGACAGCTTCAGGAGGAAATGAGAGGTAATAAGCATCCGTCCCGCTCTCAACGCCGACGGCAGCCGAAAAATGACGAATCTTGATGTATTCGTTATTTTCTTAGATCTATAGCGAGGCCTTCACAAAAGACATAAATGAACTACACTCTGTAGATTTGATTTCAATTCGTTAGTGAGAAATGTTTTTGCAAAATGTTATTTATGTGAAAAATGTTCTCGGGCTTTTATAAAATATATTTATATACCTAAATATATTGTGTAATTGAAATTTTTATTATTTATGGAATGGACCCTATGCCACGATAGCCTTTATTGATTTATTAACATTTTATGTACTACAACTTACAGGTTTTTATATTTTTATCTCATAGATAAGAATCAATGATGCAGGTGATGACAGGAATGATAATAGTTATCATTTAATATTGACATACTACCGCATTAATTTTGTCATTACAATTGTAAAAGTGGCCAAGTGTGAATCGAAATCGCCCATAAAGGATTCCGTGCATTAGCTACACCTCGCCAAAACACCACTATATGTTTTTAATAGCAAATAATTACTGTATTTTTATTTTAACTTTTAAACGATTGACTTTGAGCAAAAAATGTTCATATCAATACAATTTTCTGCTATCTGGCCAAGAAATCCTAAATAGATACAGATAATTAATAAGGTCGATTGCTATCTCCGTCAATCTAATTTTAAATTGATAGATGAAGTGATGATTGTGGGGCTGGTTCACATTCGAGGGAATGTATTCGCATATCTTATATGCGAGAGAAAGGAGAGGCCAATATTAAATTTTGTATTGCCAGTAAGACGCTGTTTTTCCACGCATACAATAAGATAGCTGCAGGATATCCGATCTTAAAACACTGTGTGACCATCATACGGTCCAATTTTTCAAGACCTTTTCTGTTGTTTAGCGGAGCTCAATGACGCACTTATCTAGTTACCAGAGCGAGGAAATGCAAATAATTCACTATTCACAGATATATATATTCGTTAATAGATAGCCACTTTGTTGCTGCATTTATTTCTGTGTAGTTTTAATTAAAAAATAATATTAATATAAAGTTTATTTTACAAAGAAAAATGATAAGAACTCATATGAAATTTTCACGCAGCTATCTTATCTGAACACAAATATTGGTTACACTTGTTACTGTAAGAATTAGTTTCTTATTATTTTTTATTATTAAAGATATATATATACATATATATTGAGGCCGTCGTTATGAAAGAACGCAAATATACAACTGTAAGCGCGATGGTTGTGGGTTCCAATCTCACTCGTGGAAATTAAATTAGAAATATATTTTTATTGACTTGCTCTGGTAACGAGCAACACGCAATGCCTCGAAAATTAAAATAAATTAAATTAAATTAAAAGTGCAAAATATAGTGTGAAGCTTAAAAATATAGATTATACATTTTTTTCAAATATAATTTCCGGCTCCCCCTCGGTTAAATGAGTAGAATTTATTTCCCCACTCTTTCAAGAAATGCGAGTTTGAGTTCAGCCTCTTAACACGCGATGTTTCGAATTCTAGTGAAAGATCGAAGAGACCGTAGCAACTTGTGATAAAGCGTGAAACTAAAAACAAGATCTTTTTAAATTAGATAAATATATTTTTATTTGAGTAGTAGGAAACAAGAAGGCGATATAAAAAATTGATTAATTCTCAAATTTCAACAAAGAAATACTTTATTGGAAATACAATCGTAATTTTTATGGCTACGTAAAAAAGCTAACGTTCCGACGAAATTCAAATGAATTGAAAAATTGGATCGCTAGTATCAATAAACGCTTCCCATAATGGGCTGTAAAATTGTGAAGAAGTTATTATACAAACTAATTATTTGCGATGCCGTCGTAGCGCAATGGAACGTCAAATACATGTAAATACAAAGGTTATGGGTTCGGTTTCCATTCGATCCAACGTGGCGTAGCCAGACAATACCAAACTACATTTTTGGTGTCTTTGTAAATGTAGAAAAAACTGGCCAAGTGCGAATCGGACTTGCACATAAATGGATCTGTATTATTATCAATAAAAACAATAAAATATTTTTTTTATTCTGTTGAAAATTGCAACTGTCTAACTTTTGCAGTTCATGAGATACAGCCTAGTAACAGACGGACAGATAAAGTGGATGGATGGACAACGGAATCTAAGTAACTGGATCTAGTTTTACTCTTTAGTCACGTAACCCTAAAAACAATAAAGAATAAATACATGAAAATTATATTAATTTATTAACTTTGCTGATCTCCATCACATGTCCGCAAAACGTTAGTTAACTTACCATCAAGCGTCCTCATTAAATAACATAAAACGGGAACCCAACCCACTATCCTACATCAGTCACTAACCAATACACCAGCAATACAACCATTCACAATCGACAATCATTACACTACAAACTTGCACAAAAAGCAACCCAGCAATTCTATAAAACTGAAAAATATTTTCCATTTCAATCATTTCGTTCCGCTCATTTTATCTGGAAAATCTTTTTAATTTCTGCAAAACATTATTTTAGAGCTGTCCTACAAAAATATGATACTTAATAAAACAAGTGTCGCTTACAGCCCCCTTCGGTCTGGGGGCTGCTAGCACGGACCGACGCCCGCCCACTTAAGACTAAATTATACAGATGATGTTCCTCTTTAAGCCTCGCTCAGCGCGTTTTAGACGCCGCATTCTTATATTTAAAGCAGTTTCATACCTTTTCTCGCAGAGTAGGCACAGGGAACCTAGTGTTAAGACATTTACGTATTTAGTGGCGGATATCAACGCCGCAGAGCGGGGAAATGAAAACAAATAAAATTATTTCAACAACTACAAACTGAGTGCGGGACTCATCGCATTAACAATCAATATTGTACAATGTAATATACGTACTGCGTTTAATACAAAGAATTCGCAAAACGAATGCCTTTATCAAGGAAATATGTATGCTATTTAGAATTTTACAGTGGCTTCCTCGTCGTCAACAAGAATGTTGCTTGCAGCGCTGTCTGGAAGAGCCTTGAGAATTCTAATCCTTTGTGTATTATATTATAGAGTATTATAGCAGATATATTATACTAAGGAATAATTCTTGTGCTTCACCCTTAATAAACTATAGAACAATGGTGAAATGTGTTTGGTAACTATGTAAATGTGTTTGGTCCGAATCTCATACCACACAAAATACTACAAATTTGTCTAGAATTCGAATGAAAGTGGGGGAATTATCTTAATGGAAACGTAGTGTCTTATCTGATATGTGCGGGATATAGCTTGGCAATAGATAAAAAGAACATAATATGTATGTGTTAATATAAATTATTGTAATACTTCAACACATGTATGACGTCTGCAAGGCGCGTCAATACCTTATTAGGAAAGTTAGATTGTATTTCCGGAAAAACGAGTAATGTTATTCAATTATCTTGTTGGTTGTTTTTGACATTATGGCGCGCTTAGAATGTATCTTAGTGAATGCGATGGGAGTGGGTTTATATTACTTTGAGGAGTAGAGTAAAAAATATAACAAAAGCACAAAAACTGTACAAGTGATTCTACTATCGAATACTAGTTAATTTAAGCATACTAAACCACAAGTTAAAGTAGAACGATGTATCTATAATACATATATTCGTAGGTAGTTATTCAAATTCGTACGTATTTATTAATTTAATAGTATCTACTTAGTTAAATATTTAATTTTTGTAACTAGAATAAAATCAATCAGGTGTAAAAATAAGCAATTTGATGTGAATGAATTGGAGGGGAAAAATGCATATAAAACTCTTCCGTTACCGAGTAACTGACAGAAAAATACAGGACACGTAGGTAGGTTAGAATGTGTCCCCTACACATGGGTAGAGGACTTCTCGCAATTTCCACGACTAATAATTAGAATTAATACAACGTTACCACATCTGCACTTATTATTTTAGAAATTGAATAAGCTTTAATCTTGTCCTTATTGACATCATATCAAATAGGTGTTATATTTATAAAAAAATGGAAGATTTGTAGTGCGTAGGAAGCGGAGTGTCTCAACACAAGGTTCCTTCAGCCCACCATGATATATGCGGGATATAATAAAAAAAATATATAATATAAAAACAAATAGATGAACAAACATAGAACATTTCAAAAGAATAATCATAAATTTTCTATTAAGCAGCTAGCTATTACATCGTAGCAGAATGTTTAATCATTTCGTACGAGGCTCAAGGTAGGCTCCCTAGCCTTATTTCAGTCTAAAATTATTTTACGCGCTCTGTACTGTGACACATTAATATGTAAATACACACTCGTTGACGATACCGAGACCGAGTGCTTTTAATTAAGCCTTTTGCAAGCTTTACAGAATTAGTTAGCACTTTTATTAAAAAATCATATGTTAGGATGACAAAGCTTATGGTTATATTACCTCCATACGTACCAGTACATACATTTACTTGTAATGTTTTTAGAACTAAAAAGTATATATTTTTAATATGTTTTTTTCTAATATACGTTTCTTCCCGCACGTAGTTGGATATGTAGAGGGAAACTAGTTCTCCACTTTCCGCTCAATTGGCGAGATATCGCGCGTCGAATGGCACAACTTAATATTTTTTTCATGCCAGAACGGAGAAATGAAAATAATTAATTACCCTGGTGAGTATTTCATAACGTTTGAGTAAGTTAAATTCCTTACTTACATATGGAACTTATTATAATTAGTACACCATATTTATAGCTAGTATGACTCGTGTGCGGACTAGTTATTAGGACTGATTTGAATGAACAAAACACGTTGGTAGATTTCAATGTCTCAATATGAGTCATAAATGTGGAAAGAGCTTGATCTTCCATAAAATTTTCTAAATTTTCCCCTTAAAATGAAGAAAAAATTGTATTTGAAACACACATGAGAATAATTCTATAAAAACCGAGCAAAAGAATGTCTAAAGTTTCTAAATTTAACTTATCCACACTCTAATGGCACTCGAGCGAAATTCGCTAGCCATAGCCAGTAATGTAACGCAATTTTACCGCTTACGCCCAAAATAAAAGCATTAATATAATTTGAGACGACAATAAGGGTTATAATGGCTGCTATGAGATATGTAGAGATACGCGGCCGCCCCCTAGACTATAATTATTAAGGTAATAACTTATCAACGTCCAGTGATA
>FASU01026527.1:932-21045 GCA_001486225.1 Heliconius pardalinus sergestus
TCGGCGAAAAGTGGAGAACGGACTTAAATAAAATCCAGTTTTCCAAGTTTTGTCAAAATCACTGCATAAATAGATAAGTATATCCTCCTTAAGGTGAAGAGAAATTAGTAAATTTATTAATTAAAGAGTTTTTCAAATAATTTATTATATAGTAGTTTTATGTTTGAGAATTGGGCCAACTTTATTATAACAATACATTGTCGTCCGCACAACAAATTTGTCGTTTCAAGCCTATAATAAGAAAGCATGGAGCTCTAGTTTAGTTTACAATAATAGACACCTAACAAATTAAATTTGTAATGAAATAAAAGCTTTCATACGATATTAATCTATGTATAGTCTAGCTCTACTCTGGTACCAGTGAAGAACAGAAAAATACAATAACACACAACAGAAAATAAAAATCAATTTATGTAACCTACCAATTTATCTGACATGTTGACTTAAACGTATATTACATAACTTTAACAATAGTAACATTTAAAGGTAAATAAACAGTTAGAATTGTATTTCACAAAAAGGTTCAAAATTAAATAACATTAATCAATATCGTAATCTTTATTATTAAAACAAAAATCTACATTATATACTTAAATATAAAAATCAAAGCTCAAAGCATAATAATGTACAAATTATTGAGTCAAGACAAGAATCCTAAAGGAGACAAAAATTCTTAAACATTTCTTAATATAACAAATATGTTATGTTAATGGCAAACTCAGCTACCCTTCAGCTGGAAACAAAAGCCTGGCAAAACTTTGGTGTCAACAAGATTGTGAATATTAGATAGCTCCTTCTACACAATATGTCCCCAATAAGAGTTAAAAAAGAAGTGATGATGATGAAAAAAACTTACTAACATAAGATATAATGGGACATTCCCAATGCTCCTAGACATTGCAAGCAAAAGTGAAGTGGGCTTAACTATAAACAAACCCAAACCTAAGACGACAATATTGAAAAAGAAACAGGGTGAGCTAAATGAAACCGTTTAAAAAGCAATACTTCTTGATAATGAACAAATAGTATACTTCCACTTAAATTCCATCAATTAAAATAAATCAAGTAAGAACACTTTACTTTCCTGAATTTTGGTTAAATAATATAAAATTTAGTTTTTAACGGCAAGTCTAACTTAGTATTATTATAATATTATCTCTATATTAATTACGTATTAAATTACCCACTAAAAACTAGAATCAGAATCTTGAAGAGGGTTCCCAAAAAGTTTCTTGATTTTCTCTGGAACTGGCACTCCAGAGTGAGCTGGCTTTGGCCTCTTTTTCCATGTCGATTTTTTAGCACTTTTCATTACACTTTTAGCGACGGGAAGCGATTTTTGCTCTTTAGGTTTAGGAGTAGACATCTTTGGAACAGTGCTTGTCCTTGGTCTCGTTGTCAATGTAGTGTTTTCAACTATAAATAATAAAATAATTAAGTTCCTTTAATGATACAATGGTATAGAACATCATAAACAAAAATTATGATATTAACCTAAGCAAACAATTTAACATATCACAATAAATACGTATAATAGTTAAAATAAAAATATTAGAATTATTTAATTGTTGAACCTTTTAGTATTTTTTGCGTTTTATTCTTAGATAATGCCTTTTTAATTGTTGCAGGGGACGCCTTAGGTTGTGTTGTTTTTACGATCGGACGTTGCACTTTCGGCGTCGCTTTAGTTGTTTCTCTTGGTGCCATTGTTTTTACTTCTCTCTCTTTCAAACTTATTTTAAAAAATTAGGTGATAAGAAACTTTAAATAATTAAATACAAGTACAACGAATAATGATCAAGAATAACTACCGCATTTCAAATTTGTTTTTAACGACGTTAGGAAGTAAATGCTGCCAGCTTGCCATATTTTCATCAAAAATAATTTTGTCTATGGTGGCGTAAATTTTGTTAATAAATAATACGGTAAATGGTAATTTTAATATTAAGTACCGTACGGTAGCAACTTAGATGATGTAGAAATAATAACGAAATTTATTTTTTGTTGTGACATTTAATAATAGCTTCAGATTAACAAATATTTACCGTTATTAAAAATATTTTATTACACAGTTATATAAACTACGATATAAACTAATAAGAAATTTAAAACGAGTGATCCTGTAAATCTTTAAATAAGTTTTAAATATACATTAATAAAAAAAAAATTAAGCACTTATTAAAAGATTTACAGAATTAAGTTAATAAATAAATGTAAATAATAATTTATAATGATAATTACTCTATGAAACAAATACAAAATATTTTTAAATAAAACCAAATAGCGGAACTAGCTTAATTTTTATAAAGATGATTTTATTTAAAATAATAATTATGACAATATTGCCATAAATGTTTTAAAAAATATATTTTTGTTGTAGTAACTTTGTTATCTATTTTTCACGACGTCCATCTTTAATATTTGATGTGTTGTGTTGTTAAGAAAATTTATCAAAAAAATAAAATATAAATACGTTTTACACAATATACTGACTAATATTTTAGTTGTTATTTAAGTTCCAAGTTATTTAATCGTTTTGTTAACTTTTGTTAAAGCGATAAGTTGATGTTTATTAAAAGTGTCACAGTTTCATTATCGTTTGTTCCACTAAAAAGTTTCACTTGTAATTCGCTGCTATTGACCTAAGTGCTAATTGGCCAACCTTCAAATGTTTTCTTCACCTTAAATTTAACTGATACATTGTGATTAACCACGTCTATTTATCTCCCGTGATTGATATTTTTGTTGTCAAAACAGATGAATTGTGAAAATGGATAAACTAATTGATATACAAAATGAGGCGGGAAGCTCGCGAGATTTAACGCTGGACACTTCATCACCGCCAAGTGAATCTTTTATGACGGCTAATGAGAGTTCGTCAAAATATTTTTCTCTTTCCGAAGTAGATTCTACACTTGGAATATCCCCCTCGAAGGACACATTAACGTCAAACACAGATACGGATTGCACACTAACAACTAGCTCCGATTTGTTAGCCAACTTATCTCCGATCCCGAAAAAAGGTGATTTAGATAGTTATAGTATTGGTAAACAAATAGAAGCTGCTAATATTTTGTCAGGTGGTGTTAATATTTTTGATGATAATGAAAGTTCTTATGATGAAACTGAGCTTGTTATAGATGATAATGTCGCGGTCGAAGAAGAAAAACCTATTGAGAAATTGGATGACAGAACTGTTCTCGAGAAAACGGCGGGAAGTTTCGACGGTGACAACTTAGAAGCTTCTGAAGTAATAAAAAGTAAGGAAACTGAGGTAGTGCTACATATAGACGGGAAGAATGTTGACGCAATAGATATTGGAAATGGATTATATTTGTATAGAAAAGCTGGTGAAGAAGAACTTGGTGCTGTTCAGATTATTGATGATGATCAGCAACAACCAAGCTTTAAGTTTTTAAAAGTGCGGTAAGTCTTAATGCAATATGAAATATTCATTCTTACATTATTGTTTTATTTTAGGCAAAGGGAATCTAATGTTAAGACACTGATCCCCATGCACTGATCAATTTTTGATAGATTTATTAATGAAAAAAAATTATAAATCAGTGCGATAGACCCAAAGCTATTGTGTTTTACAGTCAGATGCTGTTCCTACCATCTCATCCTACTATTGTATTTTAATTAGATAAGTTTTATTACTGTTAAGAAAATTATTCTAGAAATAATTCTATGATTGTTTTTTTCATTTTTAACATTTCACACACAAATTTCATATGCATGTGTGAAATGTTTATATACATCATACAAATTTCTTACTTCAAATAAATGTGTATATAAAGTACAAATATTTAAAATATAAAATTGGTACATTTATTTACATCATTCTTATTTGAATACTTTAAATAAAAAAAAAAACAATTGTTAAAGTTAAAGGTAATAAGATTTTTTAAATCAAGTACTCATTAAGGTAATTGTGGTAAAAGTGACTGATTGTTAACAAAATGATTCTGGGTTTGTTTATCACACAAGCAATAAATTATTTACATTTTCATCCTTTGGCTATACATGACTTGGTGTTGAGTTCTGTCACTTAACATGCAATGTTTCAATTTGGACAGAAAACATAGAATGGGAGTGTCTTGACAGGGTATATTTTTTAGAAGCAGCTTAAAATACATAAAATATTATTTAATTTTAATATTATAAAAACTAGTTGAAATGGATACATTCTTTCTGGCTTCCCCTCTAGGCATAAAGTGTAAGGTGAAAAAAAAAATTATATTGCCATTATGGTGCAGCTTTGGACAACTTTGTACAATCACAATTATATTGATACTGACTGTAAATGTGATGGTTGTGAATTAAATTGCATTGCAGAAGACTAAATTATTTTCATTTCCTGATAAGATAAAATGCAAGAATTCAAAATGCAAGGATTTGAATTTGAGCAGAAAGTAGGGTATTCTTTTATATGTGGAATACACTGTGAAGATTAAAAACCATACAATTTTAATAATGCAAAGTAATAATTGAAAATGATTAACAAACTACACAATGCTAAAACTGATTGACGATTTTACAAAATATTATTTTTATATTATTAAGTTAATATAATGTTATATTAACAGCTAGCTAGCATTGATATTTGTGAAACATTTTGTGTTGAGTGCGAGCGAGAAAATAAAAAAATGAGTGTCAGAGAGCTGTTGATTGAGTTTCAAGAATGTTGGATGTTCATTATCATTTAACACATTTAAATTGTTATATATTTTCTAAAACTGATTTTTTACGTTAGTATGGAATAACACTTAAAACATGTTATGAATAAATTATCCATATCCTTTTGAAATTATAAAATATCTTAAAATAATTGGATTATATTTTTAAATATATTTTTTATTAAAATTACAGAGAAAACACTGAAGGAAATTTAGAAGTTTATGAAGAAATTGAAATAGAAGTTCCAAAAGAAGTGGTTAGTTTTTTCTCTGAATACTTATATATGAAGAATAGATTAATATAGTGGTCTTTATATATTTTTTCTTTTTTTCAGATTTCCAAGGAAGCAAAAAACGCTGAAAGTACATCTCATGTGCCTATTAAGGATATAAACAAAGTGATAAATGAGCCTTCATCAAATAAATTAAATGATAAAATAAATGTAGCAATAAAAAATGATATAAACAACTTTTCCAATGAAGTCAGCATTGAACTTGCACTTGATATTTTGTCAGAACCAAAATCCGATTTGAACTTAAATGGAAAAATGAAAAAATTTAATGAATCTCGTAAATCACCTGTTATTGGCTCGTTTACTCCAATGACATATCATTCTACGCCAAATAAAGAAGGCATACCGCTAACTAAAGTTATGGTCGACCAACAATTGCATCCGAGTAGACATTCGGATAATGTAAAAAAAACTATAGAAGTTTGCACTGATAGCGGCAGGCAGAAGGTGTCCGAAACATCCGTAAAAAATAAAGATGCTATAGAAATAATTAAACCAGATGCTATATTTGGAATTGAAGCTGTTAGAGAACATGTAAGAGATATAACGGAATTAGATGTCAACGTAAATACTAAGGATATCGGCAAATGTACAGAAACAGAAGTTGCTAATGAAGATAGTATTAAATGTCAAGAATATCTTGGAATTAGAGATAAAATGGAGCAGGACCCTGTTTTGTCTCAAGAAGAACCTAAATTTAATAAAGAAGATAATTTAAAAGTTGTCTCAACTGAGGAATCAACAAATAGCCCTCCTAAACAAAAGGATAATGTTGAGAAGGTTCAAGATATAATATTAAATGATGAAATTAACTTAAACATAAATTCGGAAAAACAGAAAAATGAGGGAGATGATGCTATAGCAAATAAAGAAATTCAAGTTCTCAACGTTAATAAAAATGAGAAAACTGAGCTCGATAATGAAAATATAAAAGAAAACGTTATTGATAGCACTTCACTCAAAGATGAAATAATAATTTTAGATAACGATAAAATTAATGAAGAACACATTAAAGAACCTGCAGTTAAGAAAGAAAAGAAAATTAATTTGCAAAATTGTGAAGTGATAGATATATCTGATGAAGATTCATCACTAAGGAACTCCATTGAAGAATCGAATTTAGTTATCGATGATGAAGTTATAAATATTACAGACAGTATAGTGGAAACAGAAAATACTTTAGATGATTTAGATAAAAATAAAGTAATCGCAGAGGATACTGTGGGTAGCATGTTAGATAGCGTAAATGAAAATGAACATTTGAAGGAAAAATCTAAAAATGACGAGACAGGCAAGGACAATGAAATTATAATAAACATTCCAAAACATGAAGATAATGATAAAATTGAAGTAGCCAAAATAGATCCTACTGTTAATGATATTGGTATTGGACCGCTACCTGTAAAGGATTGCAAAGTTAGTTCACAGAAAATGCCAGTTCATCTTAAGAGCAAAAAGGAATGCGTTGATATAGATCACCTTAATGATGATATAAAAGGAAAATCTCAGGTACCTGTTGAAACTAACGAATCTGAAGTTGATATTAAAAAATGTAATCTTGAAATCGGTAAATCTGACCCTTTTATTACGAAATCTGATCGTGGAATAAAAAACATTGATCCTGAAATTAAACAATCAGGTCTTGAAATAAGAAAACCTGATCCTCTAATAAAAAAATCTGAACTCGAAATTGAAAAATCTATTCCGGAAATAAAAAAATCTGAAGCTGAAGTCATAGAAAGTGATGCAGAAACTAATAAGAATAATAAAATCATTAATTTAATAGAAAGTTCAAAGTCATACATTTTAACACAAGAAAAGCAATTTGTGTCTCCAAAAGAACTGGTAAATAATGCATCATGTCCAATTAATAAAGAAGCAAATATGATAAGTAAAGATTGTAATATAAATGAAGTTAAAAATCATAACAAACAAAATATTTGTATAAAATCTTTAGTAGTAGATAGAAATAAAGCTGAAAGAAATAATGATGTTCCGAGAAAGGCTGTCCCAAAATCAAATATTAATAACAACAGTGCCGTTCCTTTTGGAAAATGGACAGAAGCCAACAGACAAGAGTTTTTAAATAAAATAAAGGAAACAAAAGTACCATCGACTAATACTAACAAGCAATTAAAACAACCAAATGATTTAAATAGAAGAGATATTTTAAAAAAAATTGATAGTCAAAGACAAACATCCACTGTATATACTAAAAGTGACTTTGGATCGTCTAAAATAAACACTAAGAAAGAATCAACAGTATTTTTAAATAAAAATCATAAGGCTCCAACCAATATACAGGAATCGAAAGCTACGGTAAAAAAACAACAACCATTGACTAAACCGAAACCAGTTATACCTAAGAAGGTACAAACTGATGAATCACCAATTTTTATTCCAGTAATGAATAATCAAGATTTAATTGATATAACTGTTGAAGGTATTATCAACAGACCAATTGTTGGCAAGCCATTAGATGCAGTAACAGATAAATCTTCGACATCAGATAAACAAGAAAACTCTAAAGCTCCGATGGATGATATTGAAATGAAAATGAATGAATTACACGGCATGTCAAGTGATGATAAAATGAATTCTTCTGAAATCGTACAAACCATCAATAATGACAATAAAACGTACTCGAAAAAAGATACTAAAAGTAGTAAAATACCCACTTTGTTACCATTTAAAAATAAAGACCATCCAAACGTTAAAGAGAATGCTGCAGAAGAACCTTCCGATGAAGAAATTATAGAACATGAACCAATCACGGGAGATATAGATGTTAACCGACAAAACCTAATGTGTTTGTTGTCGGGCAAAGAAAAAGTTTCCGAAATCAGAAAAGAAGCAATCATTACAGAAAAGGATTTCGACAAGTTTGCTAGACGTAATTCTATAACTTACGAAAACCGATTGACGGTTAATTTTGATGGAAAAGAGCCCCATAATGTTATACAAACTGTAGTCGAAAAGGAGCCACCTGTTAAAAAACTATCTAGAAATGAGATGATGCTGGCTGAGTCAAAAGCAAAATCGACTAATAAACAACAAATAGCAATGAGGCATACCCAATCGAGTAAAATACCTACGAACATGAAAACTATAAATGAAGAAGATGCATTTAATAAAAATTATCAGTCTAAAGTTCAAATAGCATACCAGTCTGTGTTGACTGCCAAGAAACATTTAGAATCCCCCATTCCGATAATAGAAGATAAACCAGTCCAAGTGGTTTATATGGATTCCAATATGGAGTTCCCTTCTGTACAGCTGAATGTGCAAGGCCAAGATTTGTCACCATCAAAAAAAAATACACCTGAACCTGATATAGTAAATAGTGCTTCTGAATCTCTTGATTCTGATGTAGTAGAATCTAATTTGGAAATCAGGGCAGATGATACAAAATCGAAAAGTAAACATCAGAGAAAGCAAGTGTTGACTCCCGTTGAAGAACCCGAATTAGAATTGATTGAGCCTAGTGATTTAGGAATTGAAATGTCACCTAAAAAGAAACGTAAATTAGAAGACAAGGGTGAAAAAATAACTAAGAGTCTCGTGCCAAAGAAAAACTACTTACTGAATCGGAACATTATTGAAGAGAAAACTTCCAATTCTCAAGAAACGTTGAAAATCCCTGTCAAAGAACCTGAAATTGTCAGCGAAACGTATACAAATCATACAGTTGCTATATCTGCGTTAGATAATTTAGTTAAAGCGGCAGAGTTAATTGAAAATCAATCGGAACATAATAACTCTTTATCAAGTGTTCGGTCAACGGATAGTCCAGTTACTACTCCTGTCAAAAGAGGTAGAGGTCGTCCAAGAAAATACCCGTTGCCTGAGTCAGGACCTGAAGGAAACAAAGTTTCAAGTCCTCAGAAAAAACCGCGCTTAATAGACGCAAAACCTCCAAAGAAAGAATTAGATAATTACACAGATTCAGAGGAAAGCAGTGACGGGGAAATTGTGAAAGAAAATTGGACAATGGGTAAAATTAATGAAAACATAGTTTGTCCAATTTGTACAAAACTATTTAGATCCGAAAATGTAGTATTCAAACATGTTAAGCATTGCACTGGCCCGTCTCCAAATAGATCTGACTCTGATAAGAGAAGTTCGAGAAGGTACAGACGAGATGATTCACGTGACTCTGAGATGAAATCGATAGATAGTGATACAGATACTACGGACGACGAGGAAGAAAAAGTCAGACGCCGCAAAGCAAATTATAAAATTTCTAAAACTATAAATGATAGTAATGATGTCATAATAGTCGATGATACACCATTGAAAGAGAGAATAGAAAAGAATTTGCAAAAATCAAAAGTCCCAGAAGCCAAAAAAACTATAACAAAAGTGAAGAATCATTTTAGTAGATCAAATAATCTAACTTGTGAATTCTGTGGAAAAACCTTCAGACAGCTATCTTATTTAGTGAACCACAAATTGCAGCACAAAAAAGAGATTAGGAACAAGGAAAGTGAAGAACAGGCAACAAGTAGATCTGTTTTTAGTTGCGAAGTTTGTAAAAAAGAATTTAGAAAACTTCACCACTTGGTTCAGCATAGAATTATACATAATCCGACTTCAATGAGTAATAGGTCATTGAGAAAAAGTTCTTCTGAGCAACGTGATAATAAACCATTAAAAAATCCATCTGATCCGAAACATGATGATGATACCAGCGCAGGTTTTCGATGTGAACCTTGCGACAAATCATTTAGAAAATTACATCATCTCGTAGAGCACAGAGAAACACACGATGGTATCAACAAAAAAGGTTCTAATACACAAACTTCTAATGAAGTTTCTAATAAGCTAGTGACGTATAATTGTGATAAGTGCAAGAAAATATTTAAAAAGCTACAGGATTATTTGGAACATAAAGATCAACATTTAGAAACTAGCTCTGAAAAGTCTGATGATAAGAGCGTAAAGAGCTCACTGTCAACTAAAGATATCATTCATGAGTGTTCTCTTTGCTACATGGTGTTCCCTAATGAACATTCTTTGAATAAGCATACTGTCATTTGTTTAAGAAAGAAGAAACAATCAGCAGCTAAACAAGCAACAAAGCAAAGTGAAAACAAAGAATCTACAGATACAGAAGAACCTATGACAGATGATATGAAGGATGAAGAAACTAATAAACCAAGCGATGAAGAATCTAACAAACCAAGTGATGAAGAATCTAACAAACCAAGCGATGAAGTAAAAATCTGTGATACAGTACAATTAGAACCTGAAACTGTGGAAATTATAGAAAAAGAAAAAATACCACTTATAATTAAAAAAGAAACAATAAGTAAAGATAAAATAGAGAGAAAGAACAGTTCCACGGAGAGAAAACCTAGCGAAAAAGAAATAAAGACAGAAAAAAGAAGCAACCCTGAAACTGAAAAAGTAAACACTGATCTTGACGAGTACGAAACACCAATTAAAATAAAAAAAATCGAACTAGTGAAGGATATTATTACTATTTCCGATAGCCATGTGCCTAAAAAGAGAACACCGTCAAAAGAAAAAAGTAGTACAGCTGTTACTAAACGACAAAAATCTATAAACGCCCCGCTTCCAGTTGTCGACGAAGCGACACATTTGGAATCTACCGACGAAGATGAAATACGATACATGCTGAATCCAAACTTTAAAGGAGACGAAAGCGCGGAAACCAAATTATTTATGAAAGTGAGAGCTACAAAAAGTAATTCACTGCAAATAGAACGACCTAACTCAAAAGACTTAATGAAACGAAGAATTTCATTACAGCATCCGCCGAAAATACCGCGATTAAAAGCGAATGCTATAGAAGCTCGGCCGATTAATTCCCTCGCTGTTGAGAAAAAGTTAAAGATGGGCGCCGCAAACCCATTGTCACCCATAGATTCTGACGATAGTGATGTAAAATATTCATTACCAAAATCTAAAAAAGATGAAGTGGAAAATGTGGAGAAAAGAGTTAAAAAGACGTTGGCTGATAAACGGAAATCACTCACTGGAATTGCTAAGAGGAAGTCACTAGGGAAGCAAAAAATAGCTACGCCCATTAATAACACCAAAAAGCGTAAGTATTGCTTATTATTTTTTATTATTAACTTCACACTGTATCCCGCATGTAATAGGCAATCAATTAAGTAAAGTATTCATAGTTTCAAAATACTATGTTCACTTTCGCCCGAAATCAAGAGATGGATGCCCATTCTTGTTGTGGTAACAAAACAAATGACGGTATTCCGCCGCTCAACAGGCAACATTTCGAAAATTGGGCGATAGGTGAAAAAGGACGTCTTTGCTCTCGATTCTCTCTACATACATTGCTTGTTATACTGCTGTACTGGATACAACGTGAAGCTAAAAAAATGAAATTTATGAAGCTTAAGTAAATATTTGTAATTGTTTGCACAACATTACAGGCACAACAGAGATCGAACACCGGTGTGACTGCGGACAGTTGTTCAGTAGTGCAGCACTACTTTCTAGACACACAACCCTCGCGCATACACCCCCTCGGATACGACGGCGACGCTCCCCACCGCCCCCTTCCCCTCCCAGGGCTGACCCCCCTAGGATAAAATCTAAACAGACAATTGTTCAAAAAAAGCTCAAAACTAATATTACCTCTAATAAACATAAACCTAAAACTCCCATTACAAAGTCAAGTGCGAATGAAAAAAGTGCTAGTGATGCTCCAAATGTTGAATTCGTTGGCAAAAAGCTGAGGAGTTCCGCGCACAGGGGAGTCCCCGTACAGGACAAGATGAGAAAGATCGTAGATAAGTTAAAAAAGTAGTTTTGGTAAGTTGCCAGATGAGAAGTTGATGGCGTAGTTGGGCGGCACGTAAACACTCGTCAGTGTAAAACTTATTATGTTTGTGGACAGGTTTAGAACCTTTTACCGCTAAACAGCGAGTGAATAAATTGAAGTGATTTCTATAGTGCCTAAATAGGTTATTCCTGGCTACGCATGTGGGATTTCTGAATATTTACGAAAGGCTAGATTAGAATAGGGGACGCTAGTATGTAGATGAAATCACGCATCACAAGCGCTCACAATGATGTAACAAACGGACCATTGTTTAATAAATATACATATTTTTCCTATTTCGGCATGTTTAAAAACACCAAAAAAATATTTATAACGTGTTTTGAAACGTTATTTCACATAGAAGTAGCTAGGGCAAGAACCTTAGAATATTTATAGTTGATTTGTCTATATAAGGGATTTCCCCACGTTAGTATCATAATAAAGCCCTAGCTATATCTATATCGGTGTCTATATGTAAATTTGCAGACTTAAGAATCATATTATGTAGGTATATATTTTGTCAATTTGTTCTAGATATAGATATATGTGAAAGATTAATTATTTATGTTTTTTATTAGTTTAAGTGTAACATCCTCTTAAGGCCGTCGTGGTAGCCGCAGCAGCATATTGTGTTATTATAAACGTGACGGTTACGGGTTCGATTCCCACTAAGGAATTAATTATTTTCTTTACCTCACTCTGGTAACAAAACAAAGCACGGCGGAACTCGTTCCGTGCAAAATTGGGGAGTGTGTAGGACAAGTGTTAACATTTGGTCCCGTCTGACTACCCTGCTACATGCGGAATATAGCATAAAGCTTAAAAACTGTTTTAGTTTCTTTAATGCAGTGCAGCTTTAATTTAACTGTTGTATTTTAAGATGCTGCACAAACAAAATGGCCACTAATATTTTGATTAAAATTTATTATTTCTTACTGAAATTATTATTATATTTAAATATTATATATTATAACTTTTGAATTTATATACCAAAAAGAAATCAAATTGTTGTATATTCATAAAATGTTAAAACTTTTATGTGTATACTAATTTACACTTTTTTTTATAAAAAAAAATTATATATACATACATCGGCCTTAGACACGTATTTTTAGTTAACATCTGATATTTGTAGTAGTTTAACATAAAATGATATACTGAAACTACCATTTCGAATAACAAGTCCCCTTTGTTACCATTAAGGCCTTCTAACAAGCAAGGCTAGTGCTAATTTTACTTTCAACTTTAATTTCATTGACTTTCTCGATTAGATCTCTACATTTTTAATGAATAAGTTTATGGTTGGTGTTGCCATATGTGCTGATGATTAAATTGTGATAAAAATTGGCTTCCGATTGTACTTAACTAAATTTTGAAAATTTATTAACGTTGGCGTTGTAGGGAAACATGACTAAAAGACTTTGTGCGAGTTTTGGGAAGTCATTGGCAGCACCAGCTCTGATTTTAGTTTTAATGCACAATCTCATAAATAATAAAAATTAATGTAGAGCAATCAATGACAGATTAAATTAATACGAGTTGTTAGTCTTAAAACAATGATTCAAATTTGCCCACTATTCAAAAAGTGTAAAATTTTTATAAGAAAATAAACATAATATTATCTTAAAATTAATAAATGAATAAATATCGAGACGATTTTGAAAGTCCAGGGTAAAATTTTGCACATAAAATAGACATATCGGAATTTTCGTTTTCTATATGTGATGTATCGAAGATAAGTTGAGATGTCATGAGCTTAAAAGATATGTTGTTATTTTTTGGAGGAATTGTGAAATTTGCTATATTATAGCAAATGATGGAGCTTCCCTTCAGAAAATACTCAAACGCTTCGTAGTCTATTAGGATAGTAAAGATCTAAATTCATCTTATAGATTTAACCCTTAATCGGATAATACGAAATATTTTCCTACCAAACCAATCATAATAAATCTAAGCCCTAGACTTGCTAAAGTAATATATTAGTTTTGCAAAGGGAGATATATTTTTATTTTTTCGTTAGTTACAGTAATATATTAATTGTATAAATAGTATTATCTAGTAGGACATTAGAAATTTAAAGCCAAACCTAAATTATGAAATAAATTGATTTGGTGTACTGCCCGTTTAAGGGTTAAACCATACATTTGGAAGATTTTAATATATAAAGTAGATTATAAACGAAGTTGTATTTTAGGACTTTTAATATAAACATGTTGAATAAGAAATACAATCGACCACACGGTAGCAACTCTTAACCCTTATTGGTTTTCTATAATCGACCAGCATAAAAGAATTAATTGTTTCTAATGGTAATAATATATACTGTTTTTAATTTTAAATAATAATGTTTATTCTGCTCTCGTGACTAACAATTTATGTTATTAGAATAAAGTGTAGTATCTTTTAAAATGATTAAGCATTTAACATAGATTTTATATATGTAGATGATATAATTATTTTTAATATGCAATTTTCATTGATGGGTTATAACGTCATAAAATGTGCTGTTTACTTTAAAGTTTCATAGTTAAATGGTGTTTTATTAATAAAATATTCTGTGTTGTGTATGTTGTAAGAGATATAATTTGTAGTAATTTTTGACAATAAATAATTACATTCATACACTATTTTATTATATATTATACATTTATCCTTACATTCTTCTAGCTTTTAAGAACCCGCGGCAATTCTGACCGTAAGTAGCCAGTGTAAGCCATTGAATTGGTTAAAGTGATATAATACTTCCTCAATCATTTACCTAAGCTGTATCAATTATTTTTTACAATTCAAACTAGCAGTTCCCGAGATTAGTGCGTGCAACCGAACAAATTCTCCAGCACTATAATTATTAGTACAAATGCGATCCATTATTTTTAAACTAAACTTAACCTCTTTCACAAATAATATCTACAATACTGGGTTCCATTAATTGTGGATCGACGCACCGTATCTGAGCTGATGCGAGCGCATCCTCCAACAATGCGTTTAATAACCTTTCATCATTCCCCATACACGACAACCTCTGTTGAAGAAAATGTACGTCCACTTGCAATTGTTGTAAGCCATGACGACTGAAAGTGCGTAACCTAACGCATTCTACTAATGCTTTTAATGCGACTTTTAAGGCGCCATTTGACAACGCTGCCCTGTCAGCACCAGCCGGACTAAACACTTCAATCCGTTCTGAGAATATTCTGTTTATTGGTGAGAAAGAGGAAGGAGCTCGAGACCATATGGTCCGTCGACTTGAGTCACTTGATGGTTTTACACTAGTTGGGAATAATTGCGAAGCCGCACTGTCCGCACTAGCAAGGGTTTCTACTACTCTTCTACATACTGCCCTAGGGCCTCTCGGCTCTGGTGCTCGTAACCAATCTCGGGCTAAAACAGAAACTCTTAGCATTTGAGCTGCGGTCTGCCCAATAAATACAACTTTCGAATCTAACGCAGTTTGTGCAGCAGTTGATAAATTAACCATAATATTGCTAGTATCCTTCTTATCCATGGTCAGCCCTGGTGCAGATTCTTCTAGTAATTTTAATAGATGATTATATAATGTAGTCACTCCATTGTCTTGCATTTCGAGACATAGTTTTGCTAATATTAGTAGCAGTTCAAATGGAATGTTATTAGATGTCTGGAAAGAAGCTAAATTTTTAACCATGTCAGATAGATTGATCACAGTTTCAGAGATCACTGTCCAACATGCATCTGCTACAGCCTTTCCACACCAAACTTTTAGTCCAAAAGATAGCTTATTTTGGAGTAATGCCATTAAATCTAATAGAGAAGCTTGTACTTTTTGCATTAAGTGAATTTGCAAAGAGTTCAAGAGGTCTTTAAGATCTATACTTTCAGTACCTTTACTGGCAAGAGACTGCCTTATTCTCATTAAATTTTCTTTAACTTGTGTCTGTATAGATTGATATTGCACAGTGGCCTTATGATTTATGCATTGTATTACAACATCTAAAGCTTTATTAGAAACAGAATCACTCGAGATGATTTCAGACATAGCTTGTAATTTCCTGAAGAATTTATCCAATCCCCTTATCAAAATTTCTGTTCCAATATTTTCAGGTTTTTTGACAACATCTTCAAAGAGATTAAAAACTTGACTCATGACTTTATCAGCAAATTCTGGAAGATTAACATTCTCCTTGTCTTGAAATATATCATGGTAGCATGAAATTACAATACCTAAGTCTGCCAATAGAGTGTTATTGCATTTTTCTACCCATTCTAATATATCTGAACTGTCAACAATAGAATGTAGATTTTTTAAATGTTGGTTCAAGCGTCCTTCTGCGCAGGTTAAAAATATATCCTGCAACGAGGAATCAGTTTCCTGTAACTGTCGTAACAATCCTACGCTTTCAGCTAATTCTGATGCAGAAGTATCAGGATTGAGAATTCTTTCATGTAAAGTTTTTTTTAAATCACATATTATTTCAGAACATTCTGTTTGAATACTCTGAAAAGAAGGCTGGTTTCCATATTTTTGTAAAACTCTTTGGGCATGTGTATAATCATTGACTGCATCAACATATCTATTTTCTTGCACAGCTTTGTTCAATTGAGAAGGCAGTAAAAAAACAAACTGTAATTTATCCAGCAGTTGCCGAGTGCTACATAATCTGTTTACTGTATTTCCACTATCCTTTAAATTATCCGATATTTTAGAACTAAATGCAGTTATATTATTTATATTTTCACTGAGTTTATTCATCTCTTCTTGCATTATTTGAAAGTCAGATCGCATTTTTCGTACAGTTTCCGTTGCTGAAATAAATTTATTGTAATTTTCGTAAACTAAGGTCTGCATTTCAGATTGTAAATATTGACTTTGTGTAACAACTTCAGTTTCTTTGTCCATCACTTGCCTGAGTGTAGCACATTTTAAAAGACAATCTAAATACATTTCTGAATTAAAACTACTTCCATCGATGTTTAGAGGATTTTCGGGATTATCTTTTGGGGATTCAGCCATTGCCCTCAGTTATTAAGCAGTAAATCTTATATTCTAAAATTTTATATAAATACTAGTTTTATTTCTTGAAATGTTTCAGAAACTAAACTAACTACGTTAAATTAACAGTTATGATTTATGTATTAAAGTCAAAAGCAAAACAACATAAATTGTCATTGTCAAATATGTAGTGAAATAGTGAAAGTGAATAAAAGGATGCGAGAGAGTATGTGAAAATAAATATATAATAGTATACAGAAAATAAATTTATAATAAGATAAAAGAAACTCAATATAATTTTAGAGGCTTGGAAATGATATTGTTTGGTCACGAAAGTAATTCAAATGAGAAAATAAATAATTGTGTAGTACCAGCGGGTAAAGCCGAGAGTAATAAATGATCTCTACAGGTCTAGATCTTAGACGCAAAAAATAAAATAAAGTTATAATTAGTCTATGTTTAAGTCTAGACTCTGTGTCTGTAGAGATACTAAGTTCCTTGATCTTTATTGTCTATGCTAGTATCAATTTATTCTTATCACTTGACGTTTATAGTTTGTGTTGTACGACTTGTACGCCGATTCGATAATTCCATTGTTTTAATTACTACGTAAGAAACATAATAATAATATGAGTGTGAAATTAATATACTGTACATATTTTTAAAGATAATCTTGAGATAACTTCTTGATAGTGTTATGTTTGTAATATAATTGATCGGGAATTAGGAAAAAACTAATAGTTGTGATAAAATCTTTATTAATTAAATTATTTTTTTAAAAGTGTGAGCAAGTGAGTGTAAAATTTTTTTTCTTCACCAATTTTTCTTTAAGATGCAATAATTGTTCTAAGAGAATTCTAGATATCCTAGTTATTTGCGAATATAATATTTAGCTTATATTAATTGTGCTAAAATGAAAACAAAGTAAATAAAAAAATCCTTCTGTAAGCATTAAAGTGTCACAAATCTTAAATAAAAATAACATTTAAGTTTATTTGTAGTATTTATAACTTTCTATTTATTGTACTTCAGATATGAGTGAACGTCCGCAGCCTCTAAAAGCAGTAAATAAGTTATTTGAAGGGAAGGAACCATGGCAGATCGTGACCATGACTGCCTCCTCTGTACTAGCTTTAGTTTGGGCTCACAGTCTTTATAATGCTAGAGAGTGTAAGATTTCTTTTTTTTACTAGTTTTTGCCCTGCCTAACCTGCTATCTAGGATACAGCATTGAGCTGTGAATAATACAATTTCTTTTTACATGTCATTGTAATTATCATGTCAATAACTATAATTTAATTATAAACTTTATTATAACAGTCATGGGTGTAGAAAGGGAGCAAGGGGTCTGTTTCAAGTGGTATTCCATATTACAAAATACAAATATTTTAGAAAAGGTGTAATGTTTGAATGTAAAGCCATGCAATAAATTGTGACAAGCCTATAAGAATTTTCAAGGTCATGTCTTGCTTATATAAGTTTATATAATAATGTTTTTATATGTATAATATATAAATATGATAAGTTTACAAATCACAAAATTTAATAAAATGAGAGCATCTTTGATTTAAAATTGCTTGTAACATAAATAGTAATACTTTACGAATTTTTAAATTGAAGGTAATTAGTATGAATTAAGACCAATATACAGATAAAATCAACCTTGTATCTGTTTTTATGCACATATTATGCTTCATATGTGCTAACAATGACTTGCAGTACAAAGTGCATCATTATACAAGCCTTGTAATCCAATACTATAACAGTACTTTAGTGCATTTTCCTTATTATTTTTACAATATGGTGTAATGAGCATGAGGTTTTTATACATACATGCAATCGTTTTAACTTTGTGGTAAATTTAAGGTAATTTTATTATATGAACAATATTTTTTGATTTACGAGAGCATGAAATCATTCATTTCCCAGAGTTGGGATTGAACCCACAATCTTCATATTTAGACGCTGTGTCACGTTAAGCCATGGTACATCAGGCGGCATTGAGCACTGCCACTTAATACTGCAATGTGTGAAATTTATAAATGCAGGATAAAGTGGAGTTGAAAAGAAATGAATTATCTCATGTTTGCTAAAACAAAGTAAATAATGGGGCTCAATTGCATGTTTATTGTAACATTTAGACATAATCAAATAGAATGTCTAAGTGTGTCTAAGGATTGTTGATAAATAATAATGTTATAACTATTTCTTTATTTGATTAATATCAATGTATATTTACTTTACCTATTAACAAATTATTATATTATAAAGTTAATATTTGCCAAAGATACAGTATTTATTATGATGTTTTTTAGTTTCACACTGTATCACATTCATAGCAGGGTAGGCAGAGGGAACCTAGGAACGTAATATTAAGTACTTTCCTACTATACTAAATACCACGCATGGCGGTGTAAGTATTTCAATATGCCAAGTGGGAATTGAACCCACAACTGTCGCATTTATAGCCGCCTCATATTTATTATGATTCAAAGGTGCAATATAAAAATGTACCCAACTATACTTATCACCACACTAATTGCACTGTTATCCGCGAAAAGAAAAAAGTTCTACATAATGATGTAGAATTCAAAATCAGTTTTTAAAAAGTATTATCCAAGAAGTCCAAAGTTCAGAGTTTGTTTATGTTTTTAACAGTAATATGTGGGTTTTTACGTCTTTTAGTACAGACAATCTGTACTAGTAAATTATGACGAAATGAAATAAAACACGAAAGCTAAATTATCCGTAAAAGATCTGCGCAAAAATGTCACAGTTACGAATACGAAGACTATTTATATCGTTTTCTTTTCTACCAGGTGTCACAGTACGACTACGTAAAGAGTTTTTCAGATGGCTTCGTCAAATGCCTATAGTACGACGTAAAATAGAAGAGAAGATGTTCGAAATAAAACGTGACTTCAGAAAGGATGTAACGAAACGTTTATCTGGTATGACCGTGAATAGAGAGTTACCGGAAACAGGTTTAGATGCGGAACAGGTGGCCCAGGAGATTGGATGCCATCTTACGTTGGGTAAGCGCTTTTACGTATATATTTACTCCATTGCTTTCAATATATTAAACGATATGGCAATGTGCGGCGTTTTATTCCGCCACTCAACATATATTAATGGGAATAGAGTGTTTTAACGCTAGGTTCCCTCTGCGCACCTTGCTACGCGCGGGATATACCGCGGAGCAAAAAGAAATCACCTTTTATTATCTTAAATATTTCCGCATATAGCTTGATTTCTTCTATTTTACGAGGCATTGCGTATTGAGTGGCAGAACTCACCGCCGCGCTTGCCTCGACACCAGAGCGAAGAAATGGAAATATAAACCTAAATAAATATTTCACTT
>FASU01026528.1:2144-13442 GCA_001486225.1 Heliconius pardalinus sergestus
GTAGAGCTGACTTAGTGTTAAGATATTCTGTTGTGTGTAGAGTGGCGAAATTCAATGCCATGATTTACGTTAACAGAGCAGGGGAAGGAGAATAGTTATAACTTTTCCCTGAGTAGGGTTTGAATTCACAACCATCGCTTTCAAAATCAAATGCTGCTTCACTATGCACGGTAGCCTTTCATATTTTAAAAACATGTATAAATTGCATGCATTCTCGTTCATAAAAAAAACAAACGTTTGCGTATTCTACTTTTTTAGTAATATATATGTAAAAGTTAATAAATATGTTTATATAACATATATGATAAAAATAGATTAAAACTAAAAAAATATAAACAAACCATTGAACATAGATCTTTATTATTCTAAGTTTAAGTAAAATTATTCACCTACAATATGCACTTTACTCTACTAATGTGCATTAGATTTTGACTTTGACAATGTATGCATTCTAGAAATTAGGTATCCTTCTATATGCATACCAAACGCGGCTACCTCAAGATGTCTAATTTTCGCTCAAAGAGACTATTTCTCGTTATCTCGTACAGCCCGGACATACTTCTATAATGTAAGTCTCGGTTACAAAGGAGACGGTACAGAGTTAATCTCTGGTTAATATTCTCGTTCTCAAGTAACATGTCATATTTTGTTTCAAGGCATCATCAATAGTTTTTGCTGAATTCAATCGCCATAGATTATATTATACAGAATGACAGCATAATTATATGTATAAAATTAATTAAAATAGTTTTTATTACAAACTTATTAAAAGACAAAGTTTATTAAATACTATTTTGGTTGCATAATGCAAGGGCTGCATAAAGACAATTAAACAAATTTAAATGAAATATGTCACTTTTGTACGCAATATATCTATAAACTAAAAACTGTTTGAATTTTAATATAAAGATTGAATTTTAGTAATCGCTCGATAGTTAATAAATTTGACACTTATTCTCACATTCATATGATTTAAAATTTATTCTATAGGATTTTTAGCTAACCGATATAATTAACTCATTTTGCCTTTACCTTTTTGTATCGGAATCATCAATTAGTGTCGCATCGTGACCGATTTCGCACAAAACACAAATACTGATAATACGATTGAATTGGTTAATATTTATGAAGTCAGATCGAGTTTTTGTTAAGATATCCACGGGACACTAAAAAGTTGCCTGCAGTATAGCTTGCAGACATGCTTTGAGAATTCGTAAAGGCATTTTTACAAGTTTTGTAACTGAGAGTTTTGAATGCTTTATTGAAGGATTTTTCGAAAAATATACGTTTACAATTTTTTTTTACCCGCCTTTATGAAAAATTTGCTTATGAATTAGTTTATGGTATTGGAGAACGGAAGTGTCTTAATGGGAACGGAGTGTCTTAATAATCGGTTCTCAAGATCCCTCTGCCTGCCTCTCCCTCTGCCGGGATAAAACGTGAAGTTTTTAAATACTTTAAAATAAGTTTAAAACTTTGATCTGCTAGTTAAAAGTTATATCTATGTTTAACTTATGATAGTAAAAGTGTTCTACTATCGCCATCTTGAGTTCTTATTTTGAACTGCTTTTTTACGCTTCTTGTCGCTAGATGTCGTAGGGCAGTGGAAACAAATACAGTAATATACTATCGAAGTATTTTTGTTTGTTTACTGTTATTTATTTAGGCAGTTTTTAATATAAATTTATTTATAACAAATGATAAGTTTTTCATCCAGATAATTAATAACTATTTAGATTTTTGTTTATTTATGCTCCATTAATAATATTTGGATAATTGTATATTGATATTGTAAAATAATAAAATTTTTCATTGATTTGTCGTCCAATATAAGAAAAGAGCGAAGAAGAACAAATCAATTACAAAATCAAGAATATGATTTGAGGATATCCGCTTGTGGACAAGGCATAGGCAAAACCGCAAAAATACAACACTTTTTTAGCGTCCCTGTTAAAGCTTACTTTATTACTATACATATTTTTATTGAATGTAGATCTATTTTAAAATAATAATAAAATTAATGTTATTTTCTTGAATTCCAATTTAATTATAGGTCCTATTAATACCTTATTACCTATAGACTCGATTTATAAATCTTTTTTCGGTTTGTTTGACATAAATAATATATGACAGTAGGATTTAAACCCCACCAAGGTTTTTTAAGCTGATTGTTCATTGATTTTTTAAGAGATTCATCGCCTTTTAAAACGTATCGTCGTGAAGATACACCAATTTAAACTACTCACTTATTGATAGTTTGTAATATGTCACCTCTAATGTAGCATTACTCAAAGCATCAACATTAAAAGCTCTTTGAAAGCTTAGCAATCAATGTACCTCTAAGTAGTAGCTCTATTAATATAAATATTGATTATCTTTTTCCTTTCATATAAATTTAAGTTGTGTGTAGATTTTTATTTGAATTATTTACCGAGTCTGTGATTTCTAAACAACTGGTTTTTCCTGGATAGATATTATGAAAACACTAAACATTTTTCTTTTAAATATGATAATTTTTGTGAGCAAAATTAAATCAAATCCAAAAATCTGTTTGTTATTTCAAAATAATTGATATATTATAGTTTTTTGTGTATGCGTCTGTCTTTCTGTTTGTCCAAGCTAGGGCTAACAGCTTCGGGGCTACTAGTCGCTATTATAATGACTCATATCAATAATATAAAAATAGTGAGATAATAAAGAGTAGGAAGACTATTTGTTACACTTGGATGTTTCCTACATTTTATATACATATATGACTTTTTAATGTGTTTAACATAGACTAATTTAAGAAAATACATAAATATTAATTTACTTTACAATTCTTTATACAACTCTAAACTGATTGGGCTAAGAAGTTATACTCATCTATTTTCTTTTCATTGAGTCACGTATAATATATCTCGCTTCTAAGACGACTCCTTCCACTGTTGCCGTCGTTGTTTTATTTATTTCATCTTTTCAAAGGAACTTTGGCAACATTTTATTGAAACATCTGAGGAGTACTTTCAAAACTTTCATTATATCGCATTGGGAACATGAGCCAATTAGATAAAATATAAACTTTTACTGAGCACGTTATTGACTTCAACATGAATGATCATATTTAATATATCATCGGAACTTCTATAATTAGGTACTAAGTTGAACAAAACTTCTTATTTGAAATGTCTGTCTTTTTCATTATGTAACTTAATTAGATATATGAACTAAGTTAACATTTAGATAATAGATTAAAATATTGACTTAAAAACGTAAACATGAACGAAATTGCATAATTAATGTCATACATAAAAACTCTATTAACCTGGCAGTGTAAAAGGAAGTCTCTATATATTTAGTACATTGACGTATAAGCAAGAGTGGATACAAATTCTAGGCCTGCTAACGCGAAGCACTATATCCAACGTTATGTCTGTAGTCGCTGTCGTGATTTACATTGCGACACCGTACACTGCACTTTATGGCTACGCCTACGCTACTGCAGGAAAAGGCAAGAACTAATATTGTCTTTATGGTTGGAGATTTTTTAATTTTTTGTTTTGTCTATTTTGTTTGTGCTTCTTTAATGTTTAGTAAATGTGGAAAGTAGGCGCAGAGAGTTTAGTGAGAAGTCACTTTGTATTATACTTTTTTCTAATTTTACGATAGCGTGTCGAATGCCTAAAGTTAAGGCCGGAGCTGCTTGCTGAGAGCGGAGCTATGAGCTATGAGCTGACCACGTGGTTAATATAGTTTAAAAATTACTGTGAAGAAGAATAATTATTTTCGTGATTGGAGATTTTTTTGCGTTTTTGTCATAACCCAACGCACTTCAGTAGATAGCAATTGTAGAACATACTTCTAAAACATAAATGCACTCAAAAAATATCCTTAAAAAAATACATTAACGAAATATTCACACCATTTACAAAATTAACTATTAGAACAATTAGAACAGCTATATTGATACCGTAGTAAACGTTATTGGATAATTAATTAATACAATGTGACGAGCAAGCCAACTTGGAACCACTCCAACAATCTTCGCCGAATTTGGCAAGATATTTGACGGCTCCAAACGACACATGCACACCTGCACTTTATAGACCGGCTTTTGGCAAAACGGACCCATTTAAACTGTCTTAATTTTAAACGTTTTTAACTAGTTTTAGTTTTATTGAATGATCTAGACTAAATTGGTATTAAATGAGAATAACAGCCTTAATATTCTCTTTTTTGTGTCTCATATCTGGATCAAAAACGATAAAGCTACTACCTTGCTTATTTTTTAAATCTTTCGCTGTATCCCACATATAGCAGAATAGGCTGAGGGAATCTAGTGTTAAGACACTCCGTTCCCCGTATTCCGCCAAATTTTCGAGGCATTGCGCGTGGTAAATTTCAACGCCACGGTTTGTTAACAGAGCGAAGAAATTAATTATTATTTATTAATATTTTAATAAATAATAACAGATTTCTCCGAGTGAGAATCGAACCCACAACCACTACACCACGCCTCCCTTTCCTTTTATCTATATATTTTATAAGGAAAGATTATAACGTAGACATATGTATGTGGCTACTTCAAGAAATAAAGTATTTGGGCATTAATTTAATCTCTAGAACTTACATAAAGTGAACTTCGCCATCTTATGTCGTAAAGAACATTACATAATCTGCATAAAAAGTTTGAATGGGCCGGGATGAAAGCCTCGGGCGCGTCTGGCATGTGAATTGCTTTTTATATTAGCTAATATTGACTCTTTTACTTACAAGAAACTTGTACGTTAGGAGACTTCGCGTGCAATGCAAGCTTTATAAAACCTTTGATCCTGATTTTACAACGCCAACCTTCGGAGCACTGAAAGACTTAGCTTAGCATTTTTAGGTCGTTTCAAGACGGAACAATGTAATACGAGTACGATGTTTATTATGTTAAATTATATTATTATGGAAAATTATACATAAATCAATGAAGTTCTTTATTAATTCTCATATTATTCATAATATAGCCCTTTTCCTGTAATTTTTAAAATGCAATACAAATAATATGGCAAATTAAATTTGTATATTTACCACGACCCCTTGTTTCGAACTCTTTGTACACATAAATTACAAATATGATTGCTATGCTGCAGAATAATATAAGTGGGAACCGGATTTCTCTAATCAGAATCAAGATAAGAATTCAATTTATATTTCCGGGCAATTCAGCGGTCCCCAATTTTGCTTTAAATCAAAATTTACCCTAGGCCAATGTTTGAAAGGCGATCACAATCGTGAAGTTAGTCTGGGGCACTCCTATTGAATGCTTGATAAGAGTTTGACAAATTCAGAAAATTTATCGGTTAATTTGATAATCTTTTATACGTACATAGACTGTTGTTGAAGTTACTATCATAATATTATTACAACCCTTGCGAATTAAAGGAGATATCTATCTAGGAAAGGCTTAGTTACGAGCCAAATCATATAGTAGTTTTCGTTAAATTAAATTTCATGCTTAAACAATCCCTCTATCAAAACATAGTTATTAACTTCTAATAGGCATAAAATCTAGTAAAATGGCAAACTTCTAAACATATTTTACACAGTCGATAACATTAATTACAATTTTACGAGGAATTAAGTTTGATCAATAATTAAATATTCCTAGAATATCATAATATAAATGAAAATGAAAATTAATTTCCACGAGCAGAAATTAATAGCTAGGTAGGTACCGTAGAATAACATGAATATGCTAATTATGCAGCAGTAAGGAAATATGAAAGGAATGTTTGGATATATCGTGTTACAGTTTCGTGCAGAAATTCGCTGACTCACAAGTTGGATGCTCGATGTACTCCAACAGTCTGGCGGTAACTTTCAAAACTACTTCTTGCATTGTGACATATCGCTTGAGCGTTTTAATACGGTATACACGAAATATTTTTTGTTTTAAAGTTGTTTTAAAATATTATATTATAAAATATTTTAATTTAATATGCAATTTTTACAATATTTGAATGAAATAGAGGCCGGTTGTGGCGCAGGGGCACTAAGTGTGACTGTAAACCGATTGGTTGCGGGTTCGATCCCCTCTCGAGAAATTGAATATTTATTTAAATTTACGTTTCCATTTTTTCGTCCGAATTCGGCGGAAAGTGGGAAACTGGCTATTCTGCTGTGTGTGGGATTACAGCGTGAAACTGATAAAAAAATAAGATTATCAAAAATAAAAAAAAATGTATGTAGGCATGTAAGTTTTTGACGGATTGAGAACATGCGAACAAAGTTTTATGATAATCGGTTGAGCAGTTGTGGCGCGTAAACGTAACGAAAAAAAAATGAACTGAAATGAATGAAATTTTCACATCTAAAAATTAATAAGTATGATAAAACAAATTTTCAAAGTCACTCAAGTCTAGTACTAAAGACAACTTTGTACCGTAACAAGTTCTCAACTATAACACATATCTACTTAGTAGATTCTTAAGTAATAAGAACAGGTCATTGTCTAGTACTACCCTCATGACGTAATGCCTTGATCCTGTCATAGGCTTCAAAGGCACGAGTACAGGCATTGTGGAGGATTTCGAGACTGTTTAGTGCTGTTCCGCCTGTAAGCTGGGATTAACTCTACGTGTCAGGCAGCCACTGTAGCACAGGAGCTAATTGGACTTGTAATGCTAATGTATGATTTTATGCAATAATAATGTAATTAAGTATTCTATTAGTGTCCTTCTAACGCTTGTTGATTTTGGTCTTAGTGATTCTATGTGTAGTTACTTCTGTGAAAGCGTAATTAGATTAAATATGCTATGATGATATAATAATGATGTGTGATGTTTTAATGATATTGCAGGTTATATAGGTTTTGAATAATATATAAGATACGGTATTTTATTCCTTCCATATTATTTTATTTATCATTTTTATGAGTTAGTCAAAGAAAAGCTACGATAAGTCTTACGGTTTTTATTTTTTTTGTCAAATTAGAGTTAAGGTATGGTTTGGTAAGAACCATAATCCTTAAATTTTGTCCGTATCGGGATCGAACCTTCAATCCTCGCGTACGGCCAGGCACTTTAAGAATTTATCATGTTAGCGTCCATTTATTTAGCGCATTAGCTGTTTTTCAGTTAATTTATTAACAAACATACATACTATACATTATAGTTGTAAAGGATTGGCGTGACCCTGGGCTGGCGGTTATTTGTCAAGGAAGACCGTTTGTCGCGTCAGCTACATAACTAATTGCAGTTGTAAATCTTCGTCGCGACGTGAACGTCTATCAGCGACTCTGAAAATAAAAGGAATTTATGTACAACAATATGGTTTTTTAGAAAGTGTTCAACAGTATGTATGTGTTGATAATTAATATTTTATTTGATATTTGATTAAATATTAAGGTAATGCCAATCATAACACATTGGCAGAAGCATGCGATTGAAAAAGCGACGGGTGTGGGTTCAATTTCCATTCCAGGAATATTTCCATATCCTCGCTCTGGTAACCAGGCATAGAGTGTTGTTGAGTTCCTTCACTCAACATAATTCCTCGAATTTTGAATATGGCGTAAAGTGGAGAACATATTCCTTTGCTTACCCTGTTATGTGCGATATTTACCCTTTCATTCGCCATTCGAAGCCCTATACAAAATCTTTTTAATACAACAATTATTAATTGACGATTATATCATACTCTAATAAAAATAACAATCCTTAAATAGTACTTATGTATCTCCATTATGCCATAGACAATAAATTAGCCTGTCATTGTCTATCTGTAACTTAGACAAACAATACGGCCGTTGTCAATCAAATCAGCTATGGATATAAATTAATCTGACCGCGATGTGACCGGAGCTTAAATGTTTATGCAAAACCACGCACAGAATTGACGGCCGTCCATATAACGGTTAATGTACACACGCAATATCCGTCCCTTAAACGTATTATGAGGATAATATGAAATATGTACACAGTTTGCCCTTTGACGTATGATATGGCTTGAAATGTGTTTTGTTATGGGTATATTATCGTGTATAAGTAACTAATGATTAGGATGGTGATGAAAATTGTAGGGACGTTAGCTCTCTCTCTGGATCTCCTACCGTATTCCACTATCGGCAAAGCAGTATAACCCGTAACTCTGGTTTTCTGTGTCAGTTCAACTATTGGCAACATTGTGGGAAAAACGATAAATACGACATAACATATTTCATAATTGGCAACATTGTGGAAAAAACGATCTTTTCCAGAATGTTGCCAATTATGAAACCCGCTGTCACCAAACGTGTTCCCGGAAAACTACGATACGGATATTTTTAAGGGTTGGATCAACAAATTCCTTAATAGCCAGTAACGCACGGATAATTCCTGGTGCTGCAATTGTTTAGGGGAAGCGGTAATCACTTGATATCAGCTCATTTGCTTGGTCGCTAGCTAGCTCGTTTGCTTGGTCTTAATATATACAAAAACGTATTTGGGGTCGTCACGGCAATGTAGCACAGCGTCTGTCAGTTGTGGGTTTATTTTCCACTTGTGGTAATAAGTTGGTCGTTCTCTTGTTCTATTAACGAGACAACGTAACGTTGAGATCCGTCCTTCAACATAATGTCTCGAAAATTGCGAGCTACAGGGGACGGAGTGTCTCATATGGTGCAGATAGTATTTATGGTGGATGACTAAACGCAATGTCTGAATAATATGTATGTGTATGTTACGTTTTTTCAATAGATATATGAGAAATTATAAACGTAGAGGTAGGTAGAGATATCGTTAAAAAATGACACTAAAATCAGTTTTTATTTCTGATTCAATGTACATAGTATATTATACTCATGTAAGTAGACAAATAAAATGTATTTTAAAATATGGTCCCGAGCCTTTGATTCCCAAATGAGAAACGAGATATAAAAAAATAAAATATACAAAGGACACCGATTGAAATACGCATCTAAAATGGTTGTATTAGAGATAAAACACGCACTGGAGTAAAACTGGGTCACTGTAAAATGACTCGCTAATGTTTCATGCACGTAATGAAATGCGACATGTCATATACAAAATATGCATGTTTATATTATTATTATTAAAATTGTGGAGTATGTATTCATTATATAGAAATAAAAGGTCACAGGTCAAACGCCATCATAGAGCAGTTGTGATGTTTCTCACTGAAAGCGAAGGGTGTGAGTTCGAATCGTATTACTAAATTGAACCTATGGTCTAGTCGTTGTATACTAGTCAAAATATTTTTTGGTTTTTGAAAGGTAAAATGGAATACTGTATCTTCAGATAGGATATGTTTAATTTCAACTTTCTAAGTCCATTAGTTTCATCTGTGAGTGATGAGTCAGTTATTTAATAGAGTGAAAATGAAAAACGGAATAATTTATATCAATTATATTTATCTATTCTGCAAAAAATATTTTCGTAAATAAATACTATAGATATGCTATTGTAACGAATAATTATTTATAATTTTTATAGTGAAAAATATTTTCACCATAAAAAACACATTATTTTAAAACAAAAATAATAACATTTTATTTAAAAATTGGTTTATTTAAAATACAGATGTTACTAATGAAGCTTTTTAGTACACTTCGTTTGATTCTATTCAGACATATTTTAAAGGACAAAGACATTGACTTTTAAATTTAAGAGAAAAATTCCAGTCTTTGACGACAAACGCAGTTACAGTCGATAGATAGCAGAAACTTGCCTTCAATGGTATAGAAACATCTTTGTCTTTCACTTTAACTTTAACTATATGCTCAATATATTTTATACTTTTTGTCCACTATTTTTATACCTGACTTACTTTTAACTAGGTTTTTTATAAGGAAAATAATTCTTAAACCAATGATTTAAATTGTAATAAAATGATTTTTTTTGATTCTATAAAGCTACGGTTCGTTTTTTAATTGTTCAAGTTCAACTTTATGATCCCTAAAAAACAAATATTTTCTAGAAAAAAAAAAACGATTTCTTAAAATAATTAGCTTCCAATATCAAACATCAAACATTGGTTAAGCAAGAGACAAACAATACAAAATTAATTCCACCACCCTACGTCATTGAGACATCTCCAGAGGAATAAAATAGCCTCATTTGCGACTTGAAGGCAATCCGTTTAATTCGTTACGGAAACCCTCCTATGATTAGATCAAGGCGTTCGGGATTAAAAGAAAATTAAAGCATCGGCTCTGATGTCAACCCTACGTTATATTTGCAAACTTACTTGTGCTTGTTCCTCCCGCAACCAGCGTCTTATTACTTAAAACATAAAGAACATAATAAATTTGCACTGTTTTTTATGGTGCAAATGTAAATTTGTAAGAACACCGCAGAAATAGTCAACCCTCAAATAATTATGCTACGTTTAGGGCGTCTCTTGGTAACAACTGTTTGAGTTCTAATTACATTATTTTTTTATATCATTCAGCAATGTGGTATAAATATGAAAAGATTTGATTTTAAAATTTTATATTTTAAAGGGAAGAATTGGAAGATTGTCTTTATTATATTACACTATTTTAATTCTTATTCTTTTCTTCATAAAAATGAAATATTATAATTAAGATAGTTGATTGAAATATAGAATCACCACAGCTCATATAATATTAATAAAATAAAACGAGCGTTTCTGTATTTCTGAACTATCATTGAATAATAGATAAATTTACCAAGATCTCAATAGATATTACGATCTATTTAATCTGAAACTACTTCCCTTTGTGCCCCATAACACTCTTGCAAGGAATCCCAACATTAGCTACCGGAACAGTTTGATTGGCATATCCCTTTTCATCGCTATATCTGACAAGATATTATAAAAGGGCCATGAGTGCGCACGTTTCGATATTGGCATAAGCCTTCGTTAAACTATGATTGATAGTGTGCCACAGTACCGATATCCAAGGTACTAAAAATTTTATAAACGTTTCTTGTTCGTGGAGATATTAAATATTTTCTTAACACTTTTCGTGATAGTGTAAAAGTGTCGTTTCATCAAACTTAGAATTTTATCGTTATAGGAAAATTCTTTGCGAGGTATTTTGTGAAATTGATATTATAACTATTAATTTTTCTCATAAATTCCCGTGTAAAGAAATCAAATTATATTTGCCAATATGTATGTGAGAAAGGTGCGAGAAATCAGTGATATTTCGTGAAATTGTATGAAAAACTGTATGTAGTATAAGGAATTAACTATGAAAAATCTTAAATTGGAGTCGTTCCATTAAATAACGTTTCATTGTGCCAAAATTATTTTATAAATAATATTATTAAAATGTTATTTAAAGTCAAAGTTAAATATATATTT
>FASU01026558.1:0-12013 GCA_001486225.1 Heliconius pardalinus sergestus
CGCGGGCGGGCCGCTAGTATATCTATATTTTTATATACAAAAATATTTATATATTAGAAAAAGAACAAAGATAACAAAGACTGTGTCGTTTTGATATCTTTTATATTTGTAGAATTACAAATTTTACACAATGACACTACGCCACTGTGGACTCTGTAAATTATAGTGAAAGATATATTGTACGTACACGTAAGGCCTAAATGATTTACGTAGTCAAAATGGTAGAGCGGAATAGCAAGGCTGTACGGTGAATCATTAATACTCAAAAATGCTTATACCACTGATATAAACAACATTCGTTATTGAAGTGTTTACATTATAAATTGTTTAGTTATTTATGTATATTATTATATAAATTGATCGTCGTTGCGCAGGGGCTCAAGCTTGTGGTTGTAAATGTGATAAGTCTTGGGTTCGCTTGCCACTTGGAGGAATTAAGTATTTAATATTTTTATTTCGTCGCTCTGGTGTGGAGGCAAAGCGTGGCGGAAGCGTTCTAAGGGCAACAGTAGGTTCCCTGGTTCTTAATAATAATTTAAAAAACAAATATATGTATAATGTATATGTATATGTTTAACATTATATTCTATATATATTTAAACATTGGGTATTATTTATATAAATTTATAAATATTAATATAAATAAAACACCACAACCAATAACAAAGTTAATGAATCATGTAAGAAAGACATCTTATCAATAATGATGTTGATTTTGTTTTAATTTACTAAAATGTAATTAAAATGTAGGATTTTAGTAAAAATTGCCATATAATTACAAACAATTGTTGTATACAATTTCAAGTTACATAAGAAAGTAATAATTCATTCCAGTGTAAATATGTAGGGTAGACGCGAAAAACGCTGCTAAAGTACAAAGATATTGTGAAGGATAACCGTGCCATATAAATAATTTAGAACTTCAACTCGCAGGTAATATGAGCACAAGATTCATTTTTACTAAGTAAATTCTACGATCCAATTTAAGCTATATTTTTTTGCTACTATCATATTAATCTATGAAGTAGAAGAAAAATGGAACATCGCCTGTAATACGAAAACATCTAAATTTAATACGAAACCCTGACTCGTACCCGGTGATCCTGAGTCCAGCTGACCTGCCATCAGTCGCGGAGCGCAACAACCTGGTGTGCACGGCGGCCATGTGCCGCAACGTGTGCAACGCGCTCGGGTTCATATTCGGACGATGCAACATCAACAGAGTGTGCGTCTGTTCTAACTTTTAATTAAATTAGTAATAGCGTACTTTTAAGATAACATACCTTAAGATACTAAATATTAAGAAAAAAATAACTGTGATTTAATAAATTGTTTATACTCATTTATTTATTTGTATTATTTTAATCTAGATATTACGTGGTCCACGTAATATTCGAAATATTACGTGGTCTTTTTTCTATAAATTTATGAAATGACAACTTTTTATTAAATTTATTTATAATTGTTAAAATAAAACAGTAAAAAGTCAATAAAAACATTTTTTGAACAAAAAAAATAATACTAGAATATGAATCGTTGACTTTAAACGATGAGTACAATTTTAGGTCTACATACACTAACCCTCTGAAATAATTCGATAAATTTAGGAAATTGTAAAAATCTTCATACAATTTCCTAAATATGCAAAGTTTGTTCATTGTTTCATTCTTCTATGAAGTAGAAGAAAAATGGAACATCGCCTGTAAGCGATGATTGTGGGTTCGTTTCACATTCGGGGAAATGATTATATGTAAAGTGTCGTATAAAATATCATATATGTATGTTAAATATTTTTAATATCTACTCGTATACGGCTTTAAAATAAATAATTTAGGAAATTTAAAACGAATAGATGAAGAGTAAACAATAAAATTAATTTTATTAAAAAGTAGACAATATGTTATAATTTAGTTAATTCCTACAAACACAGACTCTGTTCGCGTTGCAGCGACTCCATCTAAAGCCGAGTGCAGCACAGACGCGCGCGCACAGTACCGCCGTGCAGACGCGGTTACGCTGAACGGGGGACAACAAAGCTTCTTGAGGACTCAATCGAGCGGGGAACGTGTCTGGGTTTTCAATGAATATTATATCTGAAAGTAACAATTAAATCACATGAATAGAAAACAGCGTATTTATTAATACTATTTCTTTACAAATTAAAAATTCGTAAATTTGTGACTAGCTCTTATTTCAACCAAAGCATTAATATATACTCCAAATGCTCGAAAATAATAATTCTTATGAAAAATAACATATGTAAGATCTACTTACCAGGTAATTCATTTTTTTCACTTGGAGCTCCCTGCGCTACGCAAAGTAGAGCAAATAGAGCAACGAAGAAAGGAAAGATCTTGATCGCCATTATGCTTTGTTTTGAATATTTAATTATACATTTTCTGATATGTTACTGTTATTTATACTAATCATTATCTCTGATTGATAAAAAAAACAATTACAACATAATCATAAATCGGTAATCTCATTTTATTGCATACTATACTACCGGCAGACTCGTTTTTCCTTTGTTTCACAATGATATAATATTATATATATGACTAAAATGAGAAAGCTCCTTGTTTCCTCATACCAAGATATACAGATGGAATCCATTGCGAAGACTAAGACCTAATATTTTTACCGTTATTTAAAACAATCATTTTTCTAAATTAAAAAGATACTCAAAAGTATAAGTATACAAAATTATAAATTATGAGCCCAGTTCAATTCCCAGTCGGGAAAATATTTAATATTTTCATTTCTTCGCTTTGGTGTCGAGGCAAAACGCAACGTCGAGGCAACTAAAGCCCCATAAATGGAATTTAATTTTTACTTCCTTTTTACATTCTACATACTCGCATATGTACATTAGATTTGTTAATTTATACTACTATTTTAGATTCTATATTAACTTTGTTCCTATTTATTAAGAATAGATGATTATTTAGTTTTCTCTCTGTTCCTTCATTTTTAACCTCCGGCGAAAACAGAAGGGTATTTTAAGTTGGTATATTTGTGTGTGTATGATTTGGATGACGGATGATCTTATATATCTTAAATGGATGATCTTATTTTGATCTAGCTTTTTTAAAGATGACTAAATCAAGAGTTCACTTAGCCATGATTCGAGAGAGTATGCTTAACTGTTTGTAGATTATCAGATTTTTTCTAGTTGTTTGTTTACTTTTTACATCCTTCTGCGTCCGGGGGTTTTGTATTATCAATTATTTATTCTCTTTATCAAAATTCGTACTACTGATTACATCAAATTTTATGTTAAATATAGAAATGCTACCTTTCGGCTAAATAAGTGATAAGGAAATAATAATAACATGTGTTACAAAGAAATGACATTATCTAGATAAACTAAAATTTTGTATAAATATCAGCGACAAACCTTTTTCAACCAAACACAAGACAAGCTAAGCTGAAACAAGCATAATGGCCATCAAAATCTTCCCTCTTCTTTTAGTTGTTTTGGCAATTATTTTTGTAGCACAAGCAGCCCCAAGTGAAAAAAATGAACTACCTGGTAAGAATATCTAATTTCTATATAATTTCATATACGTTTTCTTAATAATAATAAAAACCTCAATACAAAATTTATGCAATAAATTGTGAACAACATGTAATATATATAAGACATATTCATAATATTGTATTTTATTATTTTCAGATATAATATTCATTGAAAACCCAGACACGTTCCCCGCTCGCCTGAGCCCTCAAGAAGCTCTGTTGTCCCCCGCTCAGCGTAACCGCGTCTGCACGGCGGTACTGTGCGCGCGCGTCTGTGCAGCACTCGGCTTTAGATGGAGTCGCTGCAACGCGAACAGAGTCTGTGTTTGTAGGAATTGAATGGATGTATTGTATTAAATTATAAAATAAACGTTTTTTTAATAATATCTATTTATTTTTTATATATTGGTTACCAACCTCTGAAAACGATTTTTTAAAAATATTAATAGAAAAGACTGTTTTTATTTTTCAAGACGAAAGTCAGTCAGTAATAAGGGGTTTTAACACTAGATTCCCACTGCCGGCTGCAAAGTGATCTTCTTACGACGTCTTTACGACTTTACGTGATCGACACTTAGATATACAAAAACATGATAAGTTAATTTTACATAACAGATGTGATCTAAGGATCTGTAACATTAATTTCTATTTATAATTTAATTAAAATAGCAATAAAGTTATATGAAACTAAAAAGGCCAAAAATAATTAAGTCTAATTAAAATGTAATATTTTTTATTTCTATTTAAATTTTATGTGATATAAAAAAAGGTTCTAAGCTTTTTTCTTTTTACTAATTTCAAGCTTCTTACGCCCGCTCGAATTTCTTCGTGAAAATCACATAAAAACAACACATTTTTAGCTTCACGTTGCAACCCGCACATGGCGTGGTTGGCAGAGGGAACTTAGGTTTAAGAAATTCCGTTCCCCATTTTCCTCTAAAGTTTAAAGGCATTGCGTGTTGAGTAGCCGAACTTAGCTCTATTCTTGTCTAGAAAAAAAGAAGTCTAGTAGAGAAGCGACTGGTTGGTAAACGCGATGATTAAATGTTTAAAATTATTTACTAATTCTCAATTTGGCCAGTCTACGTATAAAGTGTAAAATTTGAGCGGAAGGTGAAAGAAAAAAGAGTCCCTTCATCTTTTCACTAGGTTCTCAATACCATGCAATACATATTGAATTTTGAATTGACGAATCACCGTTAGCTATACAAAAAAAATAAGCTTACTACGAATGGATTACGATACGCCGTCAACTACAACTAACTCTATACTAGCTACTCGTACGTATAACAAGAGAACAAACGCAAAGTAGCTAGCAACAGTTGTACGCAAAGATGGAGCATTCCCATTAGAGACGCCTGGTGTCAAGATGTCTTCGTCCAGCAGTAAACGAGGACAAGGTTGATGGCGATAATGATAATACAAATTAAACAAAAATAAGAAGAAATATTAGCAAAGTACATTATATTACTTTATCAATTTGATAATTATAGAAATCATATTATTTATCATGTTTGTTTGGATAGAGTATTGTTTTGTTATTGCCTACAACTTCAAGAAATTCCCCTTTTGATGATTCATATACGCTGTTATTATTGATAATATTATTTTTTAATTCATATGCATTTTAAAGTTTAAATTTTTATGATTGTTAAATTTCTTTAATTAATTATTTTTTCTATGCTCACTGCTTTTTAGACAAAAAAATACAGCCAAGGCACAGTTTCTTAAATGTACATAGGTAATATCCATTGTAATTTTACGAGTTGTTTTTCCCCAAAAGAAACTTTCTCAGGACTGAACGCGAATGATATGTCAAAATAAAAAAAAATCATATATAACAAGAAATAATCATTTCATCAACCATTAGAGATTAAAACCGGGGCAGTAAATAGTATGTGACAAAATGATTAAAGCTGCACTTATGATGAAGTAGTACTTACTAGAACACTTCTAAATTATATTATCTAGGCAATATTTTATATAAATACCCGTATTCAATTTCAAAATACAGAGAGGAAGGTAATAGTTACATCATGGCGATCAAATTTTTTTTTACGTTGGTGTTGGTGCTCGTAGCACTGGTGTTGGCTGTCCATTGTGCTCCCAGTGAAGAAGCAGAACTGACTCAGCAACGTCCGGGTATTTTTTTGTTTATTTTAGACCATTTATTGTTTATAAAATTAATATTGATAGGAGTGGTTTGGATTCGATTCCGACTTGATTCATAATTTCCTGCTCTGCTAACAAGGCTAAGCGCTATTTGAATTCCGCCTCTCATCACCTATTCTTTGAAAAACACACACAAAAAACACACACACAACAGACAGAAAGTGAGAAACTGAAAGCAACTTAACACTAGGTTCCCTCTGCCTACCCTGATATATACGTATTACTTAATAGTTTAATGTTAAAAAAAACTATTACTACTTGAAGCTCAGTAAAAAATAAATCAATTATTTATTTCTCAATTTAAAAATCAGAAATAATATTAAAAATATTAACTAGCCGTTATGGCGCAGTGGCACAAATTCTCATTCGGAGGAATGAATTATTAATGTTTATTTATTAATATTTTTATTTCATCGCTCTCGTAACAACGCGAAGCACTGCTGCGGGTTCCGCCACTCTAAACGCAAAGCCTCGATATTCGACGAAAAGTGAGGAACGGAGTGTCTTAACACTAGGTTCATTCTTCACAATCATATCTTACTAAGATGAATGCTTGTTCTACTTTCACGCAAAAACGAATGAACAGATTGAGATAGGGCATACCTAGGCTACATTTATGTAAATATCTTCTATGATTTGTCTATAACATAACAATAAGTTTAAACGAGCGAAACCACATAAGAGTAACTAGTCTACTATAAATTTTAAACAATAAGCGATTCTTTTTTTTTATTTTCAGATGTATTATTCATTGCGAATCCAGACACGCACCCAGTGATACTGAGCCCACAGGAGGCTATGGCTAACCTGTCCCAGGACGCACGCGCTTGTACGGCATCTCTATGCTCGTACATTTGCTCTATACTTGGCTTCAAGAACGGCAGATGTGACTCTAACGGCGTTTGTATCTGCAGCAAATAATAGAAACGATCGATTCTTTATTGAACTCGTTGTTTATCTACTAATGAAATAAATATATAACATGAAGCATTAATTTTTGTTTTCTTTTTAAGTCACCTCCTTTGTGATTAATGTTTAGTTATCATTGTATTTATATGTATTTGAATTAGATATTTTTTATTTTCGACTTTCAGAATTTTGTTTACATAAATATTTAAATTATTATTATGGATTTGGAAAATTGTTATTTCATAATATTACGACAACATTGCTTTTCTCTAAAATGTTTGTTTTAAGTTATCTTTAAGTATATGTATCTGCTGTTATATTTATGGAAAAAAAAATATCAATTATTTTTTTATAACATTTCTTATTATCATTCCTTTATCGCAGATTACGGTAAAAGTTGTGTTTATGTTTTAAATTAAAAATTGATAGTTTAATACTGTGAAATTTGATACAGGTACTTTTTTTAATAATCCTTTAATCTGATAAGTGTATTTCTTTTTGGGTACGTATCTATCACTTTGCTACGAAGTTCATTTAATAACAATACTAGGTATTGGCGTCAAGATACTTAAAATGAGAGTACCTACAGTAATAAATAAATAACAAATAAACAGCCCTTATTTCTTAAAAAAACGTCAACAATAATAAATTTATTCTTCTTATTCCTATATACTTCTTCAACTTCCTCAAAAACAGATAACAATATTTAAAAAAAACATGTACTTATGTAACTATGTTTACATTTATTTTTGTTATTTTAAAGTACATAGGTTCAATTCTCACTTGAGGTAATAATTTATTATCATTTCCTTGCTCTGTAAACATTATATTACATGGGTGCATCCATCTCGGTAGATTCACTTGACACATTATACTTGGTCCATACGCCAGCGGAGAGGGCGGACGGAGATATAAAAGGAGAGACGACTCATGCACCCTCACTATCAATGAGGCTCAGGAATTAACATGCAAGTCTGTAGTCATCATTTAAACAAAATCTATCTAATGTACGACATTGGCGTATACGACATCACTAGATTAGATAGAATAAGTGCACTTACTATAGCGACGCCGTAGAAGAAGCAATCAGCAGGTAATCTATTGCCGATATAATAAACTTTAACCATAAGATGCCTATCTCTCATAGAGACTAAGAGACAATTAGCAAAATAGCGGAGAAAAATCAAATTGGAAACCAAACAAACGGACAATCCTGGAGGTTGTCAAGACCAACAAATTAAGAACTCAACTACATCTCTTCTTAACAATTTGCATAATGATGAATCATATACTCAAAGCCACAATAAGGCTGGCGACGCACTGGTGTGCATGTCTTGAAAATTGGGCGGTAAGTGAAGAACAAAGTTTTGACATTAGGTTCCCTCTGCTTTCTCTGCAACACGGGATAAAGACTCCTTTTGATCAAACAAAATGCAAAAAAATTGGTTTCAGCCGCATTACACTCGATATACTCGTTAAAATGGATAGGAATTGTGAATAAGATAATTCTATCTGCCTAAGAAAGTAAAAGTACGCTGTATTTAATCGATAATTATTTCGACCGACAATTAATTTTTATAAGAAAAATATGATTATTTGTGAGTTTTAACAGAACAATTATATTTTTATAATGATTTCTAATACAAAAACTTATTTTTTTTTAAGTTTTTTGTAATCATTCTTATAATTCACGCAAGTGTAAAGCTGAGCTAGTTACGAGGGTTGCAGTAAGAGGGTTAAAAAATACGATTTTCGTATAAATAAAATTTAAAAATACAAAAAATAATTCAAAACTAATTATATACTATTGTCGTTAATGTTGGAAAGAACAAAAAGGGAATGGGAAAAAAACCATTTACATCGTCGTCCACCCTATCTCCTCATTCATCCCTTTGTTTTTACTATTTTTTTTAAAATTAAGGGTTGCCTGTTAGATATCACATGAGGGTGATACAACTATTTTGTCATGTTTTTTCTCAAGTGAATTTATGTTTGTTTTTTTTTAAACTACTCCCTATGACTTTATATTTTTAATGAATATTTGATGTCAAATTAATTTGTATTTTGCGATTATACACTAGCACTTTTTATACATATTAATAAACATATATTTTTTAATGTTTTTTTTTTAATTATATATTTATTTATATTATTAGAAAGAAATATTTTTATAATACAAGAAATGGTTTTTGGGTCTGAGAACCTATTTAAAATAAATTACATTTTTAAATATAAATTCATTTATTTATAAGTTTAAACACATTTTTATACTAATAATTACATTTAATTTCTGCAAACACATATTTTGTTGGCATTACAACGGCTGAATCTAAAGCCTAGTGACGCACACACGCGCGCGCACAGTGCCGCCGTGCAAATACGATTACGCTGTACTGGACCCAATAAGGCCTCTTGTGGGCTCAGGATGGCAGGAACTGTGTCTGGGTTTTCAATAAATAGAACTTCTGAAAAAAATAAATTAATATATAAAATTAATATACTTTCAAGTTAATTAATGTCCAAATAATGATATATTTCATAAAGTTACTAAAACTAATTAGGGCGAAAAGCGAAGAATATAGGACAAAGGGATAAAGCGTAAAAATGCGAACATTTAAAATCAAATAATTTCTTAGCTTACAAAATATTTTCTTACCAGGTAGTTCATTTTTATCAATTGAGGCTGCTTCAGCTAAAAACAGCAGAGAGAAGAGAGCGAGTAGAATTGGGAAAATTTTGTTTGCCATGATGGTTTCTCGAACTTAGCTTCTGAAGTATAAATTTTGCATTTTAGTGCTAGTATTTATACCTATATTTATCAAGATAAGAATAATTTACATGTAACCTATGCAATTATAACATTCCTTTATCTTTGCTTTACCAGGACTATTGCTTTAATATGAATTAGGTTGATAAGATAAATTTAACTAAATTTGATATCTGTACAATTTGACAATACACATTAAAATATAATGAAACGTTTTAGATTTTTTGTAATTAACTATTTAGCGATTTTTTTTCATTATTACATTAACTTCAATGGATATTGACTGTAAATATTTCTCCGTTCGTGTATTATAAAAATTAATTAATTTAAAATCTTATAAATCAACAGACATCATCATTTTAAATTATTTATTTATTTTTTATTTTTTATTTTTTTATTAATATAAATTCATCATTTTTTTCACTGTATTATATGAGAAAAAATGATATATCTTCGGTGGAGTTGGTATTATTACAAACCTATAGACGTTATCAAAAATAAATATTATAGTAATTTATTGTAAAAATATATTTTCCTTCATCTTCATGCGTATTCCAAACTATGCTAAATATGTAGAGAGAAGAGAGTCACGACTCTCAGTTCTGAAAAAGAAACAATTGTCATAAGTAGAATAATTTTAATAATATTATCTATCAACAACTGCATTTATTGCTATACAATCGATTTAGACTCGTATACATTTCATCTTTTACAGGTAATGTTTGATAAAGGAATAATTGCATACATTATTTCTTTGAAATTCTCTTATCTTGATGTTTTTTCAATATAAATAGCACCAATTTTAATTGATATGCACAGTTGACATCTAAAAGTCAAGTAAACCTAAAAGTAAAGTAAAGAACTATGGCAATAAAGACATTACCTCTCTTCGCTATCGTCCTAGCATTCGTGTTGGTAGCACAAGCAGCTTCAAGCGAAGACAATGTCCTGCCTGGTAAGATTATATTAAAATTTATTATAAAACAAACCTTTAGAATGTATATTTATAAAGGATATTAATAAAAAAACAGAAAATAATATTTTTTTTTCATTAAAATGAGCTAACAATGGAATCCAAGGCGGATTTCAACTTGTGGAATAGATAATATTCAATTTGTTTTATCAATTTTCAGAAATAGTATTCATCGAAAACCCGGACACGTTCCCAGCTAGGCTGAGTCCTCAGGAGGCGTTGCTGGCCCCCGCCCAGCGTAACCGCGTCTGTACGGCGGTCCTGTGCGCGCGCGTCTGTGCTGCACTCGGCTTCAGGCTTAGCCGCTGCAATGCGAACAGAGTTTGTGTTTGCAGGAATTAAAAATATATTTCTATTTGTAATTAATCAAAAAAGTATGTAAAATGTAATTATAACATAAATAAATATATTTGTAAATAAATATAACCTTATTATTTACATTTTTTCAATAAAGAGAAATCTCCAGTCAAATAGATTTTTGTCTAACCATAGTTCTAAAAGAGAGCTAACCAAAAGCGCAGCTTTACCCTTTTGAACTCTACAAATATTTATTTAATATTATTTGTGTTAAGGAAAATTGGTTATTTATTTTAGTATGTCTAATGTTGCCATGTTACCCTGAAAATAATCTATACTAATATAATAAAGCAGAAGAGTTTGTTTGTTTAAACGCTAAGATCTAGATCTTGAGTGGCGAACTCAACACCACTCTTAGTTTATGTCTAGAAAAGAAGTGTAGTAGCGACTGGTTGGTAAATACGATGATTGTCGGTACATGTTAAAAATAATATAATATTCGAAATTATTTAAAATTTCTCATTTTGGTAAAACTCGCCACTCTACGTACAAAGTGAGTCTCATCCGCTTTTCACTAGGTTCTCATTACTATATACAATTTTTACTAATAACGTATTTAAGAGTTATAGTTAGCTATACAAAGAATTTAAACTTGCTACGAACGGATTACGATACGCCGATAACACTAACTAACTCTCTCTAGCTACGTATAACGAGAGAACAAACGCAAAGATGGAGCACAGCCATTGGAGACGCCCAGCGTCAGCCTGTTCTGGTTCAGCAGTGGACGAGGACCGGCTGATGGCGATAGTGATGATACAAATTAAAGAAAGTATATGAGAAACAGAAAATTTTAAAACAAAATTTTCAGCGTAATAGAAATCATAGGAAAGTTAATTATATTTCTTTATCAATTTGATGATTACAGAAGTCATATTTATCATGTATATGAGTAGATAGAGTATTGGTTTGTTATTGCCTACAACTTCAAGAAATTCCCCTTTTGATGATTCATATACGCTGTTATTGATAATATTGTTTTTTTAATTCGTATGCAATTTGTTAAATATGTTTTGTTAAATTCGTTAAAAATATTTTTATTTTATTTCGTTTAAAATTATTTTCTATACTCACTGGTTTTTAGACAAAACCTAGCGCTGAAGCAGTTCTTAAAGGTACATATATTTCCATATTTTTTGCAGTGGACAAAAGATGGCTGTCATTCTGAGGACCTGGCAACGTGGATGATATATGAATATAAAAAAAAACCTTTTCATATATTAAGAAAAATATAATTATATCCACTAGAGGCTATAACTGGGGATGTAAATAGTATGTGAAAAAATCATTAAAGCTGCACTTACGATGAAGTAGTA
>FASU01026560.1:0-12283 GCA_001486225.1 Heliconius pardalinus sergestus
CAGGAAGAAGAAGAAGAAGATGATAAGGAACGGAGTGTCTTAACACTAAGCTCCCTTTACCTACCTTCATATGTGTGGAATACAGTTGACATGATAGATTACTATTATTATATTGCTTGGTAATATAATAAATTTTTGTTAATTATTCATAATTTGTTACTTTATATTTAAATGTATTTAAAAACTACTGCCTTAAAACAAGTGGTAGGCCAAGGCTTTTCTACGTAGATAATGAACGATTCACTATAAAAACGGATACTTAACTCTAGAAAATTATTCATATGAAATCCATTTTAAGGAAAGACTAAATTTTGCGTGTAAAATCTACAACTCTGATATACAAAAAAAAGAAAATTAATCTATATTCTTAATCTTTACAGCTAAACTCTTTCAATAAAGTGTTAGACAACGTGTGGGAAAATAGGCAAAAGTTGCTATCAAAGGGCTTGGCTATTATCCTACTTGGCAACAAAAAGGCGTGCGAAATTGCGATAACGCCAAACTAACTAATAAAATATAATGTAAATATGTGAAATAGTTTCGGCGAAGTTTTAATAAATATGAGATAAGCACTACCTGAAATGTGTATTAGACCCTCCTAATGGAGGATTAGTAATATTTTCTTTGAACGAAACAAAGGTCGATAAGCGTTGTTATCAGTGTATTGATTTGTTAACAATAGATTTATTTTTGATAATTCTTTTGCTAAGTAACCTGACTTTATTTGAGTGTTAAATTACTGATTATCAATTACATTTTCTTTAATTGAATTTTTTACATGTTTACTATTTATATACATCTTTAAATTAAAATATATTTTTTTGTAATATTTATATAAGGGCAAAGCACGGCGTTTAGCCACTCAACACGCCTAACCACATTCTAGAATTCGGCAGAAAGTGGGGAACAGGAGTGTCCTCATGGGAACGGAATGTTTCAATACTAGGAACCCAGGTTACAGAATACAGGGTAAACCAAAAAAAAATTTAAAAAAAAGATTAAAATGTGCACGTTAAAAATAAAAATATTGTTTTACTATGTATATATATTAGGTTAAAATAATTACTGAAATCAAAATAAGATGTGGTTAGAAAGTTAAATGAGCTTAAGGGCCAATTCGGCTGCGGTTCAGCGGAAACAACTCGAAACCGCCCGCGTTTGCGGTTCAAACGGAGTTGATTTAGTTTTATTTTATCTACTATATATACTTATCTTTAAGTATTTTATTGAATGATCGAAGCTTCAATAGGCAGAATTGATAAGAAAATACGTGATATTTAATATATTTTACTTTTTTTATAATAATACTCTAAATATCATCATTTTGGTTTCATAAGCATATATATTCAGCTGTTTGTTATTTGCTGTACTGCCGGCAGCAAATCATCGGCCGTATACGCAAGAAAAAATATTAAAGTGAAATAATACTGACTCAAAGATATATGTAGGTATATGCATGTCTAAATCTTTTTTCCTTTTGATAATAATAGCTTTAATAAGCTTATAGTAAAAAAGTAGTATAAAATAAAACAAATGTATATATTTTTTTTTCAGATTCACGCTGTATCCCACATTTGGCAGTATCCTGTTATACTGCTGCCTAACAGTAGAGGGCGCCTAGCGTCAAAATACTCCGCTTCCCATTATTTACTGAATTCTTAGGAACTTAACGCCGCGCTTTGCTTCGACACCGAAGATATTAAAACATTAAGTATTTCATTTCCTTGAATGGGAATCGAACCCACAGCCTATGTACAACTAGCCGCGAACTCACCAGTTTTCCATCCCTAACTAAGCACAGCTATTAACTTATTCCATTTTGAAATATTTCACGTATTGTCAAACAAACATCATAATAATTTCCTTTGCAAGCGGTAAGTTAACTTTTTTGTTAATTTCCTCGCGTTTAATCGAAGCGGTGGAATCGACGGCTTCAAATTAATTGTTCACAATCACGGAATTAAGACAAATGGTGAAGCTTAAATACGATTTGCTTAAATTAACATGCGACACTACTTTAAACGATTGGTTACATAATGGACGTGAGTATTGTTGGCTTGGATACGCGTTCAGTTCTTAAATTAGTATATTTTAAAGAGATTATACCAAACAAAAATATGGTAAAGTTGTTTTTCTATAAATTCGATAAAACTATTAGCAAATTTGTTTTCTTGAATCACATTCATATTGTTTCGATTCTTTTGAATCATGAAATCTATTTGTGTTAATGAGATATTTAAAATAATAATGTTATGTTAAAAATATTTCAATTTTATTTGTTTCAATTACTTCCATTTTTTACTTAAATATTATGATCATACTTCAAAATATTATTGGACGATTTTAAAGCGAGCATTACGTTTTTCTTATATTAGGATAACACGTTTTTTAGTATTTGTATAGAATATTATAGTATAAGTAAAACACATTTAAACATATGATGCACCGTATTGTAAATAAATTGTCAGCCAAGAAGACCGTACGAATGTAAATTATTCTGATAATAACTCTCAAAAATAAACTTTAAAATTTTATAAATAAAGTTCAAAATGTTATGTCTCTGTTACAGCTGAAGTATGAATAAGTGAGTGATTGTACGCAGAAGACATGACTTTTCCATTTTTCTCCCACTGTGTAGTCACAATTTTCTACATCGAAAAACATTAGGAAACAACGAAATATTCAAATTTGAAATTTTATTTGTGAGGAAAGTTTGACGTTAAACAACAGGCAACTCAAGTGCTTTCGAGAAGGGCCCGTAACGAGGAATAGACTTGATATATGTAAATGACATGCCACTCTAAAGGTGGTGAATTGAATGGAGATATGTAGATATCAAGAATTTTCCTTGGTAAATATGATTTAAGAAATACATTCATCCATATATCTTCTTCTTTTTTGTCTGCGAAGGGGGCATAGTGTTAAGACACTTCGTTCGTCATTTTCTACCGAATTTTGGAAGTATTGCATCTTGAGTGGCGGAACTTAACGCAACACTTTGTTGTGATACCAGAGCGAAGAAATAAAAATATTAATAAATACTAATTCATTCTCTCGTATGGGAATCAAATCCACAACCGTCGCGCTTATAGTCACACGCGTACTCCTGAGCCACGATAATCTCAAAATAAAATAATAATTATTATTATTTTACAAAGTATTTTTTTTAGTTACTTCTTTATTTTAGTATTCCGCATTGTGCATATGTATGAAAAGTATAAAAGTTTGAATGGATTTTCGTTATTCAATCAGTACGTAACGGCTGACCGAATTCAAATGTAATTTGGCATCGACATAAACTGTTTACTGGTTGCTACATAGCAACGGCATCATCTAGTATTGAATGTGATTTTACATGTAAGGGAAAAAAATACTACAATATATGTTACTTAAATTATTTTAATATGTGATATCATAATATAAAATCGTATTTGTAAAAAACCAAGTAAATTCATATTTTAATTCTCCTAATACATAATTGTAATTAATTCAATCTGTAAGTGTAAGTAAAGTAAGTGTTGAAAGTAATAAATATTTAAATCAATAATTTTATTATTAAAAATAGAAATAACATTTTATAATATATAAAAATATAAACCATACTTATACTTATTATTCAATTTTACGATAGTCCTAATAAAACCTTTTGAAACTTCTGAGGAAACTATAATACGTTTTGTATCGCTACTTCTCACTAGATGGCTCTATGAGTTTTGAAAGTAAGCAAGAGCTTACGAGTAGCGGGCGAAGGAAGGTGGGGTGGGGGGCTACTTGCGCGTCCCTACTGCCGCCTCCACGAGCCAAGCGCTACGCTTGACAGTCACAACGCATTCGCGCCGTGGAGAGGACGCGTCACAATCTGCGCTGAGCTTTCACACACGCAAAATAATTTTCATAACAGAAAACTGCCAAACTATCATATCGTATACAAGTGTTACAAGCTATTTCTTTATTGACAACATCTAATGGACTTTAAAGTTGTTATGGACATTCCAATCAAGAAATGCCCGCAAGTTTTTCTCCAGCGTTAAATTGTGCTACGTACTTTGTTTCGGAAATGGTGATATCGACCCACGGGGAGTGTTTATGAGACGTTTTATAGTGGAATGAAATATCTGTGATAATGTATGCTGTAACGGCTGTGTTGTGTGCGCTCCTGCATATAGGATGGACGGTGTCGCCTTACGGCTCGGACAAGTGCGTTCGAGTAAACGACCGGGACTCGGAAAGCAGCGTTATATGTAAAGTCAGAACTTTGGATGGCGATGGCAGCAGTATATCTTCAGTACGCCCAGAAACAAGTAGATTAACTATAGAATGTAATCATCTGTTGTTATTCGAAAGCTCTTTAAGAGCACATTATTTTAGTCCAGTGATGGGATTGACGGATTTGAATATAGAGAACTGCAAACTATTAACACTTACGGACTATATTTTCCAAGATTTGAATAAATTAAGACGACTTAAACTTCGCTCAAAGAACTCTGAGTGGAGTCCTACCAAGAACTTGGAGCTAACTTTGAACTCTTTCAATGGATTATCCGAACTGCAGTCGTTAGATCTCGCTCAAAATAACATAAAGTTCGTCCCATCCAGAGTATTCTGTTCATTGGAAAATTTAAATACTTTGAATTTAACACAAAATAGAATAAGAACTGTCGGACAAATTGGTTTTGGACACGCCTGTGGCTCTAGTTTACATACTTTAGACTTGAGCCACAATGAAATAAAAAGATTGCCTGAGGACTCTGAATTGTTGAAATTGAGAAGCTTACAACACTTATACTTACAGCATAATAATATAACTGACATATCAAGTGAAGCTTTTAATGGCCTAGTTTCTTTAAGAGTATTGAACATATCACATAACCGTTTACACACGTTACCGGAGGGAATATTTGCTTATTCTAGAGAATTAAGAGAGATATATCTTAATGATAATTCACTATTTGAGCTCGCGGGAGGTATATTTCACCGCCTGGAACAACTAATCGTCTTGGATCTCTCAAGTAACCAACTTACAAGCAGCCATGTTGACGATGGGACATTTTTAGGACTAATACGACTTATAGTATTAAACTTATCTAACAATGCCCTAACAAGACTAGATGGAAAAACATTTAAAGATCTCTTCGTATTGCAAATTTTAAATTTGAAGAATAATTCGATTGGATATATAGAAGATAACGCTTTCTTGCCTTTATACAACCTTCATACTCTTAATTTGGCTGAAAATCGCCTCCTTACAATAGATGAAAATTTGTTTAATGGATTATTTGTTTTAAGTAAATTAACATTAAATAATAATTTACTTGTTAATGTTGACAGAAAAGCCTTTAAAAATTGTTCCGATGTTAAAGAACTGGACTTAAGCTCAAATCAGTTATTAGAGGTTCCCGACGCACTATGGGAGCTTCCGTTTTTAAAAACTCTTGATTTGGGTGAAAATCAAATATCAACTTTCACAAATGGATCATTTAAAAATCTAAACCAATTGACTGGACTGAGATTAATCGATAATCAAATCGGAAACTTAAGTGTTGGGATGTTTTGGGATCTACCAAGCCTACAAGTTTTGAATATAGCGAAGAATAAAATCCATTTAATCGAAAGAGGTACTTTTAGTCGGAACGCGCAGCTGGAGGCAATACGATTAGATGGAAACTTCTTGACGGACATCAACGGTGTCTTTTCAACGCTGGCGAGTCTTTTGTGGCTCAATCTATCAGAAAATCATCTAGTGTGGTTCGATTACGCGTTTGTGCCTAGTAATTTAAAGTGGTTGGACATTCACGGTAATTTTATTGAACACTTGGGTAACTATTATAAGTTGCAAGATCAAATTCATATAAAAACTTTAGATGTTAGTCATAACAGAATTATGGAAATATCGCCTTTAGCTATACCTAACAGTGTAGAATTATTGTTTATAAATAATAACTTTTTGAATAACATTCATGTGAACACATTCTTTGACAAAAAGAATTTAACTCGTGTGGACATGTACGCTAATGAAATTGTACATTTAGAATTAAATAGTTTACGTTTATCAAATGTGCCCGCGAACAAATCTTTACCTGAGTTTTACATCGGTGGTAACCCATTCCAATGTGACTGTAATATGGAATGGCTGCCGATCATAAACAATATGACTGCCATGAGGCAGTACCCGCGCGTGATGGACTTAGAAAACGTTTTGTGTAAAATGACGAACACTCGTAGTGGAACTCATGTGCCCTTAACAAACCTTCGAACATCGGACTTTTTGTGTGAGTATGAGACTCATTGTTTTGCTATCTGTCATTGCTGCGATTACGACGCGTGTGACTGTGAAATGACCTGTCCACAAAATTGTACCTGCTATCACGACCCGTTATGGAACACTAACGTGGTTGATTGTTCCGGCCAGTCGTCTATGGAAATACCACACAAGATACCAATGGACGCAACAGAAGTATTTTTAGATGGAAACAATATTAGAGAATTACAAAATCACGTTTTCATTGGAAGACAAAAGATGCGCTCTCTCTATGTAAATAATAGCAACGTCGATAATATACAGAACAGAACGTTTGCTGGCTTAAACAACTTACAAATACTTCATTTAGGAAACAATAAATTAAAGGAATTAAAAGGATATGAATTTCATCAACTCAGTAACCTAAAAGAACTATTTTTACAAAATAATCTGATAAGTCATATCGCTAACATGACATTCATGTCATTAAGATCTTTACATACTCTACGTCTTGACGGGAACAGACTGGTGGATTTTGGTGTTTGGAGCTTTAATAATAACCCTAATTTAAAAGCTTTATCCCTTGGCAACAACCTATGGTCATGCAAGTGTCGTTATTTGCAAGAATTGACTGCATATCTTGCTGAAAACGCGCAAAAAATTATTGACATAACGGATATGTGGTGTTGGAATGGAGACGCGAAGCCGCCACAGAAAAAAGAACTTAATTTGAACGGTACTGCCTGCAGCGATTATTATGCTGATAATTCAGTCATCGGAAACATGTTGGTGTCGAACTATGTTCCCATGATGGTCTTAACTCTTACCGGCTTTATGTTAATTTTATTGGCCCTTGTCGTATTATTTCTTTTTAGAGACTCGTTACGTGTATGGCTTTATACTAACTGTGGAATTCGAGTTTTTTCATTCTCTGAGGCATACGAAGAAAGTGAAAAGTTATATGATGCATATGTTTGTTATAGCCCTAAAGATGAAGAATTTGTAATTCAGTCATTAGCTAATGAGTTAGAAGGTGGCAACCGCCCATATCACCTTTGTTTGCACTATAGAGATATTCCACACCACGGTGCGCAATACATGCAATGTGCACCGCCAGTAGCTGAAGCCGCAGAGGCGTCTAAAAAAATTATTCTAGTATTAACACGAAATTTTATGCAAACAGAGTGGTCTCGATATGAATTTCGACAAGGGCTGCACGAAGTTCTCAAAGGCTGTATTCATAAACTAATTTTTATTGAAGAATGTTCGGTAGTAGGAGACGCCATTTGTGATCCCGATTTACGACCCTATCTCGAGACGAGATCTCGTTTGCGTTGGGGACAAAAGAGGTTTTGGGAACGCCTCAGGTACATAATGCCGGATACCTCACATCCAAGCCACAAAACACGATCGCACAATTATAGAAAAAATATAAATACGTATACGTTGGATTCTTCCGTGCCTAACGGAGGGAATCGAACAATGAGTTACTTAGATAAATCACCAGTGTTGGGTAATACTGGACAAGGAGCGAGTGCACCTCCTGAATATAGTACAGAAGTGCGGCAATCGCCATCAGCTGTCAGACAAACACAGGCCGTAGCTTACGGCCCTGACGGAAGACCTATATCAGATCACATCTACTCGTCGATAGATTCTGATTACTCTTCATTAGAGCAAGGCATGGCACCAGGAAGGCGACGAGATATGCGACAATGGTCGACCCCGCCGCCTCTTGTGGACACGGGTAACTCCGTGCAAGCATACCTAGTCTAGACGGGCTAAAGCCCATTCACTTCCAGTCACATTGTAAATAGTTATAGATGTTGATATTAGAACGCTGTAAATATTGTAATTATTAGTTGTAAGTGCTATACCAAAATTTATGTAAGTGAACTTACTATTGCCTGTCGTTATCCTGCGTTAGGTTACGTATTAAAATTTTAAAGACTGCTCTAGCAAATAAATATTGTAAATAGCAAAAACAAGTGATCATACTATATTAAATATCATTAATATGGCGTTATTTATACAATATAAAAGAATAAAGTGATGAAGATTTTTAACACAGTTTTTTATTCACAATCCCTTATGTAATGTACGAGTATATAAATAAAATCGTTCACATAAACTTTCTGTTCACTAGATATAAAATGGTAACGTTGCATTGTTTAATTCTTTCCCATAATTAGTGCTTTAAAAGTAAAACTTTAAACATTAACTGTAAATTTAACGTGTTACCATTTTAAAAATAACTTTCAGTAAATTGAAATACATTTGTAACATAATAAAGAAATATATATATTAAAGGACAATAAAAACTGTCGCAAAAGTACTAGTAAATTTAATATAATATAACATAATCAACTAATATGACATAATATTTTGATAACTGACATAAATGTGTGCTTAAAAAAATTTACCCGTTCAAAGGAAGTTTATAAAGTTATTAAAAAATACTAAGAACTTTAAATATGTAAAAAATAAACTATCCAATTCTACAATGCCATTTAAAATATCATTTTCTCATTTACTTTTGTATGGGAAATTATTCCTATGAGTAATAGTTAATTATTTTCGAATTAAAAGTAAATTATTTTAAAACAACGTAATTATACAATTAAGTGATTCTGGAACGAGGTTGAAATAGCCACTTTTAATTGCTTTATTTATTTCATGTTTTGGTTAATTTGTTTTATTTTACGCTATTTAGTATAATTTGAAATTTTGTTAGTTTTGTATTTGTATACTGTAATATTATTAAACAATGAACTTTGTAGCTAGTATCAGACATATTTTAATAATTCTTCAACATAAATATGTTATGACTTTTCTAAATAATATATTGTCTCTGACTCAGGTAAAACTTTCTTAGAATTAAAGTAATAAATCAATTGTTAGTGCTTTAGCGTAAAGGAACTGTCAGTTCTAATTATTATTTCTTTTTACATTAGAGTATTTAGAAAGTAATTTATATTTTTCATGTTTTGTTTACTTAAATATATTTTTTAAATAGGTATATAATTCCAAAACATATTAGTAAAAAAAGTCAACTTCATAAATATAGAATATTAAATACAACGTTTCATATAATTTTACACCTTAAATTAACATTTTAGTTGTAGTTGAGAATGAATCCAATCCGTCAATATCAAAAGATTAGGCTCAAATAGGTTTTCTTCTTTGTCCATAAACCGGACGCGGCATCCGCCGCCGCACGTGAGCTGAGTTTAGGCGTAACACAAACTTACGCTTGCTTGAATATTAAAATGAGAACAAGTATTTAGACGCGGCTTTTCTTTAGGATTTTTAATTTATTAAGCATATTTGTTTGGGTAATGTAAGAAATTCTGATTATTTATACATTGTCTTAATTGTCGAGCAACATACGGCACGTTTGAAAATGAAGTTTTAAAAGAAAAACAAACAAATTATATTTTTAATGATAATTAAATTATTTAATCTAAATTGTTGCTAATAAATTATTTTTATTTATAATTGACACAATGTGAGAATCAACTTAATGAAAGCTTTGTAAAAAAAAACAAAAATCAAAACTAACATTTCCACGTATATAATATTTATAGGTGAAATATTTACAAACTTAATAATTTGTTATACTGCAGAACCATTTAAAGTATGAAAATACTTCTATACACACATATACATTTAAATCCTTACCAAACGTACGAACGGACAATGTTTTCCAATAGTATTATTTGAATGGCCCATCGTTCAAGCAGCAACGACGCTAACGCTAGGAGTTATGGCCGTGATCGGCAATTGCATTGCCAGTTATTAGCTGTTCCCCGTATATCGCCACCGTTACTTGTTATTCAAAGTATCTATTAAGTTCCTTTCTATAATTCTAAGTTAGTCATAGAGGAAGTTGTGTTTATGTACCAGTGAAAGGCTTTTAGGTTATAATATTATGATATATTTAACACACCATTTTTTTTATAATTGCTTACTTTCTCTACTTTGCTACGTCATTATGGTTTATTAGGGATGTGACACATAGCACGATAGTCCTGAGTTCAAATTATACAATATTTTAAAAAGTAAATAATCGAATAACTTATAATATATGTACTAAACATAGGAAAAAATTAAAAATACAAAAATATATAAATTCCATTATATTACGTACTCATAAAATATAATGAAAATATTCTTATTACATTGCCATATAAATATGTATTTATTTTTTACAAATATTTACATACAAGTACATACGTAACTACTAAAAATTTTAAACACATTAAAAATCAAGATTAAAATATTTTATATACTTATTATTTATTTAACTTCAAATCTAGAAGAAATAGTTCAAGTTAAGATTAGACGATTACGAGGTCAATAATAGAACATGTAATACAAAGAGTCTGTTATGAATATAAATGTAACTCGAAACCAAGTAGCCTTCGAGCACTTGAACTTGTTATAACCATTTATAGAAAACATGCATTCGTTTTTTTTTAAAAATAAGTTTAAAAATATACTATTATGGTTAAATATACTTATAATGAAAAGCACAATGCAAGATGTCTATATAGGAAATTTGTCTTTAAGAACTAGATAGTAAGCAAAATAATTGAGCGTGATAGGTAATTAATTCACTATTTTATCATTCTATAATATTCTTTTTAATATATAACTGAATAATATAATTTAAAAAACTACGGAAAAAAACCATATTTTATTATGGAATACAAAATATAAAACCTTTATGCTAGAAGGTGTTAAATTATATAACCTTAAATTCGAATAAGTATCCTTTGAGAAGTTCACTATTCATCTCTACACTCAGATAAGTTCGATGTTGCCATATTATTGTATTGTCACCTAAACTACGTATAACTTCCAAATGTTATAATGATACAACTAATATAAGTGGGATAAATTCATTTACTTATATTTTTTACATAGTACAAATATAACCTAAAATATAAAATACTACAATTGTATATAAACTTCACACGAAGTTGCCATAAAGTATAAATACCATTTTTTGCTTACATAAAGCTATAATAATAATTTAAACTACTGCCGTACTTTACTAAAACGAAATCACATGTCAGCAGCCATCATCAAAGAGGTATGTGTGCAAATTGCCTGCTTTCTCCATCTCAAATTTATTAAATGCATTAGACACGCACCAGTAGGCAAAACGATGTGTTTAATATGCTTTCTCTTGATCTCAATAGCATACGTTTTGCAGCTTAATTAAAAGTACGTTCACGAAATGTGCTCCGAGCTTTCATTATAGCTTAAAAGCTCTATATACAAATACGTTTGTATGTTAGGTTCACAAACATTACGATATTGCTCGTACAGCGATTGTTCTGTGAATTCTATCAGCTAAATGAAGATATTTTTTTTTTATTTAAAAATATATTAAAAGACTTTTTTTTATCTTCAAGTTTTTTTATTATCTTAACGGCAGGATACGCTAAAAACTTACTGACAGGACTCAAATTTTTATTCCTTTTAAAATTTTGTGTATTGTGTAATAGAATAATAGAATCTTACATATGTTTTAGTATGATCCACCTGAAAAATAAAAATATAAATAAATTATAACGACGTTTTTATCTCCGTTCCGCTCTATTTATTACATTTTTCTTCAGTATTAATATTTATAATCTAGCTTTATTTATTTTACAGGATTATTTATTCTTAATAATATTTTATAAATCTAATAAAACATAAAATACTATATTTTAAATGTTTACTGTGACTAAAGCCGTCACGGATCATAGCTCACCAAAATCGGACGCTACGCGCAAAACGAATAGTAGGTATTGGAATTGGGCAATGAAATGAAATAGCTAAAACATTTTGACGTGAATTGTATTTAAAAAGCACAATTTTATACAAAATGTACAAAAGGTATTTCATTTTTTAAATAAAGTCATATTTTAGTTTTTATTAGTGCAAATTTCAATAAGCTTAAATAACTGTACACATTTAGTTCCACTTTACGTGGAATTAAGCTATATTTGCAGAGTGACTAATGTCAAAAAAAAGTGATATATATATATA